>VDFB02267965.1:0-77461 GCA_007258455.2 Sequoia sempervirens
CTTCCTAGGCTTTCTAGTAACCTACTGTATTAGTCTGGAAAGTTTTAGGAATTTCTATTTTATGTATCAAGGTCAAATCATCCATTTAGTGTAGTCATTTTTAAAGCATTTCAAAAATCATTTTAGTATTAACAATCTTTAGATTTGTAGGACAATTGTTGACATTTAAAAAGGATTGTATAATTTAGATAGTTTACTTTTTCATGTTACCATGTTTTCTTTTCAATCATTTAGAGTTCATAGAGTATCACATGGCTTGTACGATTCTATTTTCCCTACTCATGGGAATAATCTAGGAAAAAAATTAAAAAAAATTGACAAACATGTTGGCTACTCTCCTAGTATCTATTAGATTTGCAAGAATGTCATAACACAAGAGGATGCAAGTGTAGACAACCATGGAAATCATAATTTTTCTCCTCTTGATACCTCTACTATTAGTGATGAAGGTATCTTTGTGAAAGTGGATACAATTATTGAGAATCATGTAAGTATTGTTTGTCCCTCTCCTCATCCCACTTGGGAAGATATTAGGAAACAAGAACATGAGATCAATGTATGTGCAGGATCATGATGGGCCAAAAAGTGGTGATATGATGGGTATGTGTAGTGTATGCGGGTAATGACTTTATTTTTACCCAAAATTGATGAAATGAAAAAGGTTTTCAAAGGAGATTCTTAGCTTTCCACCAATATAAATTATGCTTTACTTTGAATTAAATAAATAATTATTATTCATTTTCTATTTGGAATCATGACAAAAAGCCCTGATCAATAGGCTGACACTGAAAAACATCTATAGCTTTCAAATGGTATCACATTTTTGAATCTAAAACATGTCAAGTCTCTAAAGCTTTGTATACATAGAATAAAGTGTAGTATACAAAAAATGAATTTCATGAATTCACCATGTTAAGGTTGTCGACATACGAGTTTTTATTTTTGTAATTTGTACTAAAATTCATAATTAATTATTTACTTGGAAAAATTCAATTTTTTATCATATTGGGATGTACATGAGTCCCCACTTCTATACCTGAAGTCATTATAAAAAATATTATCATTCATTGTTGTTGTGTTGGTCGACAAACACCTAATTTATTTTCCGAAATTAAGGCTCACCTAGATTGAAATTTCAAATTTCACCAAATAGGGTATTTAAAAGAAAAGAAAAACTAGTAGCCTAGGAAACCATATCTAATTTGCTTAAGAGACTTTACTCTACATATTTTTGAAATAATATAGATGACTTATTCAAAATTTTAAGTCAAGTTGCCTAACTCTAATTTTTTTTTTGAATCTTTCATTACAATTTAAGGCCTATTTCCTCTCTTCCATGATGATCTCCGATTGCCACCCATCATTAGGCCATTTCTAACACCTCCCTATTTGTGACAATGCTTTAGTGAAAGAGAATATAATCATGGAAAATCATGAAAATCATATTTTCAAAGAGGATAGGTTGGTGTTAAGAGGTCCAATGATTGAGAGTTATTGCATTATATCTCTCTTTCCTAATGTCCCTAACATTTGGAAAGGTCTATTTGAACAAGAGGATCCAATTATTGGTAAGCATGAAAATCATAGTTGTCCTTCCCTAGATGCCTCTCCTATTTTTTATGAAGTTACTTTACAAAATATAATCATAGAATGCGATATCTCTCCTACTAGGGTAGATATTATGGCACAAGAGAATGAGACCTTAGTGAAAAAGGATGAAATAATAGACAATCATAACAATCTAATTTTGTCTTCTCCTAATATCTCTCCTATTGGTGAAAAAGATATTTTGGTGTTAGAAGATCCAATCAATGAGAGGTATGAGAGTCCTATTTTTCTCTCCTCTCCTAGGGAAAACATTATTGAAAAATAGAATTACATCATTGATAAGCAAGAAAATCCAACCATCGATAGCTCCCTTATGATGAAGACATTTTAGAAGAACCAAAAATTGAATTCCATGAACATCTAGTTTGTTTCTCTCCTAAAAACTCTCCGAGTACATAAGATATCATGGTGGAAGAAAATGAAAATAATAGTGAAATGGATTCCTTAAATGAAGATGATGAAGTGATATTAGACACCCATTCACTAAGAGATCATGAAAATAAGAACAAGAATTTTGATGTTATGCACATTAGATATCCCTTGAATCAATATACCAAGCCTGAACTTATAATTTATCCTCCCTCTCAACAACCAAAGGTTCAACATAGACCAATCCTTATCTTAGAATCACCTAAAATTCAGCTTGATAATGATAATGTTTCATAGCAACTAAGTTACAGTACCATTGATATCATATATTTATATATAAAAAATTGTATACAATCAAGGTCAACCTTGAACTTGATAGTTGTTTGCATGTCGAGAAAGAGAAAGAAAATCACATTGAAGAAGTCACAAAGTTATTGGAAGATGCTTGGAGTTCCTCTAATTTCATACCTCAATTCATGGGAGAATACAAGATCATAACAAGAGTCAAAAGGGAAAAGAAAAAACAATAATGTCAACACAAAATTTGAGGGCATCTACCTCAACCACTTTAGAAGAAAAGACAACATGCATGACCATCTTTGATGAATATATATATATATATATATAATTGTATACAATCAAGGTCAACCCTAAACCCGATAGTTGTTTGCATGTCGAGAAAGAGAAAGAAAAACACATTGAAGAAGTCACAAAGTTATTGGAAGATGCTTGGAGTTCCTTTGATTTCATACCTCAATTCATGGGAGAATAGAAGATCATAACAAGAGTCGAAAGGGAAAAGAAAAATCAATAATGTCAACACAAAATTTGAGGGCATCTACCTCAACCACCTTAGAAGAAATTACAACATGCATGACAAACTTTGAATAACTTGATTATCAACAATCACCAAATCCAAAAGAAATGAAAAAGCTTTATGGAAGAGGTTACAAAATTATGAAGCAACTTTGGTATAGTGGAAAAGGATGTGGTACCAGAGAACAATGTATTTGTGTCTATATAGAGCCTAACACACAAGAAATAGCTAATGTTCTTGGTTATTGTCTCTCGAAAGAAACAAAAGCACCAAAAAATCCTTCACTCAATATCAACACTCTTACAAAAGATTCTTCCAAGACAACATTAACTTTGGTGCATCCTAAATTGATAGATACTACATGTGGGAATATCTCATTCAATAGGCATAAAGTTGATACTTTGTCTACTCATTAAAATCAATAACATTAGTTACTGATCCTTTCCATGTAATAGTTGTAGGATCATAGCATATTCACTATTGCATGTTTTACACTTATTGAAAATTATTCCTTTTTGTAAGGAGCAACATATCATCACCTATCTTGGCTCATCCTTGTCTCACACTTAGTGAGGGAAAGGGGTTAATTATCCTTGACTTAGTTTTGACATGTGTTGTGGTCCCTTTGGCTAGTTGTCTACCTTTCATTTATATTGACTGAGATTGAGATGTGGATGACCTGCTATAGGTTGACTCACATATGCCTTACTATTCTTTTGCTTTGTTTTATTTTTCATGTTTCTTTATGTGATTGCATGTGTGTAATGTGATCCCTCGTGATGTTTCATTTGATGTATTTCTCTCTCTCTATGCATTCCTCTATATGTATCTACATTCTTCTTTATGTCACAAACATTTTATTCTTTTTCATTTGTCGTGTGTTTTCCTTTTGGAGATGACACAAGGAATTGAGACATTTAGGTTTATTCCATGTTGACCCAAACTATTTTTCTTTCTCTCATTCTTCTAGTTCTATGAGTATTTGGGGAATGAACATGGTTCTAAGCTCTATAACAACATTGTAGCAAAGAAATATTGACCCTAAATCCATTGATCCCTTATGTATTTCTTGAGGAAACCCCTTCCTTTCTTTTTCATGGTGTAGCTTTATTTTGGAAACATATGACTTGGAATAGGGTTTTCTGAGGAAATCTCTCATTTATTAGGATTAAACATTGGCTAATTTAAAGAATTTACTCACATAAATGGTGTTAGCAACCACTTTAAAGTGGGGGCATACATTGATGATATCTTTGACATTTTTCATATTTCATGGAATGATTTTTTTTTTCTTATGATGTCCTCTTCTTGGTGGTGTCATTGGGTTTGATGTCCTCCAAGAGTGTGATATTTATAAGCATATTATTTACCTTAGTGGCATGATGCGAACGAGGCATCCCATAAGTGGTGATCTAATATTCTTGACTTGTCCTCTCTTGGAGATATTAGGCATGATGTTACCTAAGAAGAAGACTTTACATGAATGAAGTGAAATTCCCTTTAACAAAAACCCATAGACATAACATTCATAAGTGCATAGAATTGTGGTACCTTATTGAAGTTGTCAGGAGGATAACTTTGGTATGGTATGGGAGGCTATTATGATTCTCTCATTTACCACCTCATTGGGATAACTCACCTAGTGGATATCCTAAGGTTCCACTACCCTAGAGTGAGTGCACATTTTGGAAAAATAGCTAAGACCTAATCCACATTGAGTTGGATAGGTTGTCAAGGCTTGATCCACCCCCTTTTTTTTGTTTTTCTTTCTTTTAGTCTTTGACATTGCATGTTTGTGTATCTTGTTTTGTTGCACATCATACACCTTGTTTTTATCCCTTTGTGCTTATGTTTGTTTGACATAGGATATTGGATCCTAGGGGCTTGATCACCCTCATTGATCTTTGTCATCCTATACTATCCACATTGGTACACCTAGACACCACTTAAATGTCTACTTTAGTGCGATTTTGAAGCAAGTTCATCCTCTCAACGCTTAGTTTGGGAATGAATAACTAATGATCAAATAGAATTAATGGTGCCTTATTTAGGGTGTTGTAAATTATTTTCTTACACTTTCACACTAATATAGGGATTTATTAATTAATTAAGGGTAATTAGAGCTTGATTGGCCCCTTAAATTCAAATCTAAGCCTCATTAATTGCATTTTACAAAGGATAAATCCCAACACTTATTAATAATGTTCCTTAAAAATTAATTTGGAAAGGTTTGAATCTCAAGATAGTGACCTAGGACCCATTCACCACCTAGTGAATGGGTCCTCACTATTTCCTAGGACCCCCTTTTTACATATTATTTCACCTCCCTAGAACTTGGTTCTAGAAAACTATGCTAGGACCCATTCACCCAAGGTGGAAAATGGGTCCTCCTTAACTAGGAAACCCCTTCCTGAACTTATTTGTGGTAGGATTTTAGTAATTTGGAATCCTAGATCTAATGTTGGTTTGTGTTATTTGAATTTTGGTATTAAATCTTAAGATAAGTATAAATATAAGGTTAATTCAAATAATTGCACCTAATCAATCATAACAAGAACTTTATGCAAGAATCTAAGAGTTTACAAGAGTATTATAGAGTATTCAAGAGAATTCAAGAAGCCATTTAAGGGTATATTATCCAAGTTTTATTGTAGCATTCAAGGTCATGTCATCATTTCAAAGGCATAGTGCATCATGCATATTGTTGAGCTAATGTGTTGATGTAGTATTGAAAATCCAAGTCAAGAATTGTTTCACATCCAATTCAAGATCAAGATCTACATTTATCATAGCCACTTCATATTATATTTCTGATTTACATTCCAAGACTTCATTGAAGGTATCATTGTTTCATCATAAGGTTTAATTACCTAAACAGGGTTTGAACAATGAAAACCCATATTCCTTAACAATAAACAATTTTTCTTCTCCTTTGATATGTGATTGATGGTTTTAGGTTGAAGATCAAGTGGAGAATAAAAGCTGCAAAATTTCTCAAGTTGTAAAGTTACAAAAATTTCCATCTATCTTGCAAGACCAAAAAAACAAGGCTACAAAATTTATTTCTGAATTTTGGGAGTTGATCACCTAGGAGCTGGGAGTGTAGATCTTAAAGAATAGAGCCTAGAAATCAGTTTTTAGATACCCTAGTAGGGACCCATTCTCCACTGGGTTAATGAGTCCTTAGTGAGCCCAAAAATATCACTTTTTCAACAAGGTACACATTATTTTAGCATCTTAAAACCTCCCTTACTGTTGTTATAAAAATTAGGATTGATTTCTAATTTTTATTTAGGAAATTTTCATTTCATAATTGAGTGAAACATCATAAGGAAAAATTAGGTTCATCCATTTGGTGAATCCCTATTTGGGTGAACCTCTTTTCTTATGTTTCAATAAATAAGAACCTGAAAAGGGAAAATAACTGATGGTAATATCAACACAAAATTTGGAGGAACCCTCCCAAGTATCTACTTGATTCATTAGAGAAGAAGACATAAATTGTACAAAAAGTTTTGATGAATTTGATTATGGACAACCACCGACTTGAAAAGAAATGGAAATACTCTATGCAAGAGGTGATGAGCTCTTGAAACAACTTGGCTATAGTAGAGAAGGATGTGGTAGAAAAGAACAAGGAATCCATGTTCCTATAGAGCCAGGATGTGGTAGAAAAGAACAAGGAATCCATGTTCCTATAGAGCCTAACATACAAGAAACAAAGAATGGTCTTGGATATTGTCCTTCTAAGATAATGAAAGTAATGAGAAATCCATCACTCAACATCAATGCCATCATGTGTAACTCTTCTAAGATAACTCTCACCTTAAAGCATCCCAAATTGATTTACACAAAAATTGATGAGTATTTTAAATACTTTGAAGATGTTGAGGCCTTGAAGAAAATGTTAGGAGTTTATGACAAGTCACAAACCTCTCATCACAAACAATGAGTAACTTGTGGTATGGTTAGTACTAAGCATGTAGATGAAGCCAAGGAAAGTATTGACATTGAACAAGACAAAGAATAACACATTCCTAAAATTCAAAAATAAAATGCACTTCCTATGGGAGATACAATCAACATATAGATGGACACATCTAATGAAGAAAGAGTGATTCCAATAGGAAAGTGCCTTGATGAGGATAAACAATAATATTATGCAACATTATTTCATGAATTTTATGAAATCTTTACTTGGACTTATTTAGACATGTCGGGTATTGATGCTAAGATAGTGAGACATAACATAGTCCTTGCAAAAGATGCTAAACCAGTGAGACAAAATATATGAAAGATGAATCCTAAAATACCTTTATTAGTTAAAGTTGAGATTGAAAAACTGCATGAAGCTGGATTTATTTGACCTATTAACTATTCTCCATGGCTCTCAAATATTATCACAATTGCAAAACCTGATAATCATATTAGGATGTGTACACATTTTCAATACCTGAATAAATCATCTTTAAAAGATGGCTTTCTCCTTCCTAATATTGACATGATAGTAGATTCAACTACAGGCCATGATTCATTGTCAGTCATGGATGGATACTTGAGATATAATCAAATCTTTATCAACCCTCAAGATCAGTACAAGACAACATTTACTATAGCTTGGGGAACATTTTGTTGGGTGGTTATACCTTTTGGATTAAGGAACATAGGCACAACATATCAATGAGCTATGACATTGATATTTCATGATTACATACATAAAATCTTGGAATATTATGTTGGTGATATTCTAGCCAAATCTTTAACTCAAGAAGATAATTTGAATATCCTTCAAAAAATGTTTGAAATAATGCTCAAGTATAACATGAGATTGAATCATAAAAAGTGTGTCTTTGGTGTGGATAGTGGAGTTTTTTTAGGTTTTATAGTATTTCATAGAGGAATTGAGGTGGAAATAAATAAAATTGATGCTATCATTAATATACCACCCCTAAAAAATATTTCTCAATTACTTAGGTTACAAGGAAGTATTTAGGCTATCCATCATTTTGTAGCATCCTTGGCAGATAAGACCCTCCTCTTTATGCAAATTCTTAAGAAAGAATTACAACTTAATTGGAATGAGGATTGTAAGGAAGAATTTGAAAATATAAAGGAATACTTATTATCCTCCATGAAAGAAAGACTATTTATCCTTTATACAACATCAACCCATGCTTTAGTAGTATTGTTGGCTAAACAAGATGATAATGGCAAAGAACATCCTGTTTACTACATTAGTAGAACCTTGATTGACTACGAAACACGATATACAATTATAGAAAGAAAATGTTTTCCTCTTGTATTTCTTACTAGTAAATTGTGACATTAATTATTAAATGCATAAATTCATGTGATGACAAAATTTGATCCTTTAAACACCTTCTTGCTAAAAATGATTTATCGTGGCATTGAGCTAAATGGGTTATGTTGTTAATGGAGTTTGATCTTAGATTTGTCTCTCAAAAGGAAATTAAATGACAAGACTTAACTAGCCATTTAGCTAACACTCCTCTCTTAGTGTTACCTAATACAAATTCATTCCCTAAAGAAAATGTGTTGACTATCAAAAAAGAAACGTGGGAATTATACTTTGATGGATCTAAGTGTAGAACTAGCTCTGGAGTAGGAATTATAATATTTTTCCTTCTGGAAATCATATTCCCTTATCTTATCAATTAAACTTCCTATGTAAAAAATTCATCGGAAATTATGAAGCTTTAATTGTTGGATTGCACATAGATTTAGCCCTTGGTGTTCAAGACATTAAGATATTTGGTGATTATCAATTAATTGTTAAAAAAATAAGTGTTTTAATTAGATCACATAACATCTAATGTAGCATCATGGATATATTTATTAAATACTCTAACTCAGATTATTTAATAAATCACATCGATATCTAATCCAACATAAGATCATAAAAATAAAACATAAATGCTCATATACTATGCATAAAGAGTTCAAGTACATATAATTAGAAATACAATGCTAGTAGGGACTATGATTGCTAGGCCCATCATGGCCTGTTGATGGAATCCATCGAGTCACAGTATAATGTGATTGTGATCCACTCATGGATGCTCATAGGCCCACACCTCTCTAACTTCAACAACCTCTCGTATAAGTTCCTTGATGTGCTCCCACTCTATGTAGTCTCTATCTAACTAAAGCCTAGTAAGCTCCCCTATAGCCTCGAAATGTTTGATCATATGTCAGTCCTCATCCCATTGTTAATCGGACCTCGAGATGCTTGAAGCTCGTCCTATGTTGCATGTAGAGCTAAAAGATCTACTACAACTCAGTGAGCACATCGAGTGGTGCTCTCGTATGCTACCCTCAATCTCACAACTAGCTCAAAGAGATCTCCATGTTTCCCCATGCAAGGTGGGGCATTAATTTGAAGGTATATCATTATCTCTAGGTAATGGAGGCACCATCTCTATTGTTTCTCATTGGTAGAGCTTGTACCACTCTCGTGTGAACCCCGTAATATGGAAATTGTAAAAGATATCAATATACATTATGATATATATCAAGAGAATATATAAATAAGAGTGAAAAAATAATGAAATTATAAATAATAAAATCATCACTTGGATCTCCAGCATGCCATTAAGGGTATTATTAACCTATTTTGACAAAGTAGCCCCAAATATTTACTTGTTACATCAGGTTGATATTTAATACTTTTGAGTGTTAAATATTAAGTTGTGGAAATACTCAAGAAAGCTACATTTTAGTCTAAAAGAAGAGTCTTATATTGCCTAAAAGACTCATAAAGATGTCTATGTTCTTATATACTCAAATTTCACACAAAAAGGAAGGTATTCTTGACCAAAGTCACAGTACAGTTTGGTGAATTTAGTTCAAGCATTTTAGGGTTTCATCATTTTGAAGTTGCTTTGTTAGTTTGGAAGCTTTCATGATGGCCAAGTTTGCATTAAATATCCATGAAAGTTATCAAGGAAGGTTATGATGTTTTCAATAGCCTCATACTCAATCTCAATGGTGGATAATGCATATGCTTATTGTATTCACTATTATTTTTAAATTCTAGTGCCATGGAATTCCATTTGCAAGTATATTGGGCCTAGAAATGCATTCATTATGAGATTGAGGCAGTTTCAAGAGATTGCAGAGGACCCATAGGTTGTCATATCCTTCCATGCAAGGACATGCAAAAGTATGTAGGACATTTTTCAATGAAAAAGCAAGTTTGTATCTCCTAAAATCCTCTCTTTCATAGTCATGAGGAGGGTCATATACAATGTATTGAAATGATGGTATTACTCACTTTGAGATATACTTGTTAAGTTCTATAACCCTTTAATAGATAAGTGGTGGATATGGCCTTTGTTAACCTGATAATGAAAACCTTAGGCATCACTAACTTTCTTGATGACAAACAATCCTTAAATCTAAAATCTACTTTGATAGCTCTTGGTTGAAGGAAATGCTTGCTACCTCTAGAAAATGGAGGGTTCACTAATAATAAGTGCCCAATTTTCAAGCTATATAATATGGTTTAGTTTCTGTAAATGACCAAAGACATACAAATTAGAGAAGGAGATAGCAAGAAATATTTCCTAAATGATTATGCAAATGCTAGGTTAATGACTACATGAAATAGATTTAAGTATACATAGATGAGGACTAGTTGGTTTCTAAAGAATATGAGAGATTATTGTTGACTTAAGCTCCAACAACAACATTTATTTCTTAGTGGATGTAACTGCAGTTAATAATGTGCATGCATTGACTCTCATCATATGGCTACAAATCTAGTATTTTTCTCCTATGAAACCTTGAGTTCTTGGCATCACCAAGATTGTAAAATCACGCGAATTGTAGTCTAATTTTGGCATTGAAGATGATGGTATTTAGTGTCATTCTTCGCATGATTAAGGTTTTTACTACTATTGGTCAAGTACTCACAACAACTCTATGAATAAGAGGTGGAAAATATTGTTCTCATCTCTTATTAGAGGGGCAATGGCACATACTCATAAAGCAAGGGTGAAACCACAACAACAAAGGATGCTCAAAGAAATTTCAACATCATTTTTTTTGTAGGTCATGGATGCACCTACATAGAGGTTTTGCATGATCAAGTCTTACTTGCAAACCATGGATGTTGTTTCTGAGTTTTATGGTTGGTTCAGATCTTTTTTTTTTTGTAGGCCATAATGGAAAAACTGGCGAGTCTTATTTTAAAAGATGGTTTGAATCAAATGAATGGATTGAGAATAGATGATAGTGTATCTACTTTCCATCTTCAATAATCAATTCAAGATATTAGAGTGGATGTGGCAGAGCTATCATGGAAAACTTCAGGAAACGTAGCATTCAGGGATCTGGCAAAAGGTTGAGTCTGAGATAACAAGAAGGAAGCTCGAGAGTTTGTGAAAGGAAAAAAATAGTAGTTAAATAAAAGAAACAATGATCATTTTGCAATGGAAATGATAGTTCAAGGTTTCAGATTCAATTTTGTTATGGAAGGAAAAGTTAGTTTCTTATGAAAGTCTCAAGGTAATATAAATGGATAGTCATATACCAAAGAAATTTTTATGATATAAGGGTAGTGGGATGCATTAAAAATAGATAGTCATACAAGTTAAAGATTTCATGATGTTCTTAGCCACTATAATCAGGGAAATTTAGCCTATCTGCAAGAGTTCATGCATGGTTTAATGTAATGTATTTTGTACAAGTTGACTTATTTTATCATCATAATGTTTATGATCAAGGAAAAAATAGATTTAATTTGCTCAAGTGGTATTGAAAGAGATAGGCATATTAATGAAGCTATCTTTGTTCAAGAACCTAAAATATTAACATTGCCAACATAATAGGATACAACTAGCAACCATTAAAAACACTTGATATGGATGCTAGAATGGAGGTTGATCATTTTGAGCATATTGATGAAAGGAACCAAGAGTTTGAAAGGAAGAGAATCAAGAAATGTGGAGGAATGTGATTTCTATTTACTTGAGGTTGGTTAGAAGTAGAAGGAAATGAGTAGTAGAGTACAAAGCATATGACTTTTCTTTTAGTGTCCTCTGCAATTAAAAGTGTAGGGGAGCATTCTAAGACAACTATAATAAACACCAAAGGGGGCAGTTTTGGGAGCAGTATCTGACTACAATGTAATCATGTCATAAAAGTGCACTAGAAAGAGGAAACATATGATAATCAAGGTGGCATCAGTCATATTTGAAGTTCATGATATTCATTTGGAAGAATACAAGGATGCAAAGATATGTTCAGTAAATAGGGATAGTCCCTATAATTTTCATAGGTATGATAGTAGGACTGCCAAATGAGGGTAGTCATCATGGTACTAGTTGGATAAATGAGCAGAGGATTATCATTATGGCACAAAAAGATGACAAAAGGTAGTATCGAATGACTATCATAAAGGTTTGGTGTTAAGAGAAATTAAGGATAATGTGCAGTCATATTAAAAGAAGCAGTTAAGGGAAACCTTTCTGACTATCATAGAAGTTCATGTAAGCAAACCCTAGACACATCCATCATCATGCTTGAGATTTATCAGGTTGAGTGGAATCAGTTGGGTTTAAACATTTAGTTTGGAGGTGTTTTTAGTCAGTTTAGGCATCTTTGAAAAACCCATATGGTCATAACTTGGGTTGAGGGGGAGTCAAAGCCTAAAGTCATGCAAAATGGATTAGTTTGGAGCCCTTAATTTAAGGATTTTTGGCCTTATATGCCCAAGTAAATGGAAATCATCATGAAAAGTATCTTTTTAAGTAGTTAGAGGCTAAAAAAGAGGAATTTTGGTAGTTCTAGTGGATTTCATGACCCCACATGGGTGTAGCACTAGTTGAGGCAACATTTCAGCTTACAAATAGCCTATTTGGGGCAATTCTGGACACTTTTTTGAAGGATTTTCTCTTGTACACGACCAAAAGATGATTCATCATGCCAAATTGGAGGAGATTTCAAGGAAGGAAGACAGTCAGTTTATCTTCTATTCCCCTTTTCAATCAGATCTCTTCTATATCTTCTTCTTTTCTTCCTTTCTGAAAGTAATTCTTTCATGCCTCTTTTTGCTTTAGGCAAAGGAGAATCATTGTAACTCATTTTGAGAAGTATAGAACAAGAAGTTTATGTATTATTAATTACTTTTCAGATTTGTATGAACATTTTTTTTAGTTATTATAGAGATTCCTTATATTATTCAATAAAATCAGGTGTTTACCTTCTCATTTTCAGGTGTCGTGTCTCCTATGAATAATCTTGATGAAGATTTCATGTTTTTTGGTATCGAAACCTTTAAATTTCTCTCATTCATGGTTGCATGTATACAAAAGTAGTTAATCATCACAGGTCATAGGTTATGCCATTGATTTGTCTTCTCTTCGAAGTTGTGAAAATGTTGTTTTCCTTCAAAGAAGATAGATTTCTCAAGCCTTTTTATGAAGTATTTATGAGATTAGATTTCCCAAATTGAGTTGTGTAAACAAATCTTTTGGGAAGTAGTTGTGAATCAAGTTGCATGTTAGTTATATTTTGGTACATCACCTCCTAGAATTAGCTTTTCCCTTTTATCAGCTATCCTTCATTATTTTTCCCACAAAATTCATTAGTTTCTAGGAGATCTAAAGGGTAAACAACCCATAATCTAGAGATTCATCTTCATCATGAGCAACCACAGGCTCGAATATGTTTCCATTTTTCATAGGATTGTTGAGCCTCCAAGCTTAGCATCTAGGTGAAATCCTTCATGACATCAGGTATAACCATGTAATAATGGATCCTTGTTGTGTAGGAAGCATGGATGACCCACTATTATTGGCCTCCCCATGCTCATGACTACTAATGCTAGTTGTGGCCACTGCACATGCTCTAGTGACTTAGGTAGGAGGTGAATCTCTCCTCTTTGGGGCAATTGGGGCCTCGTCTACCTCATTTGGCTCATCACTTATCAACTGTGTATCCTCCTCCTCATCTAGAAATATATCTAGTACTACATCCTCATCATCTAAATCTTCATCAATCTCCTCCCCCTCCCTATCATCTTGGCAACCTGGAAGAGGTCTAGCAGGGCCTATAAGATGATATGTAGGAAATACATGTGTTGGTCAGACTCTAGCCCACCATTGTTCATTGGCTATTGTAAATCCTACATCATCTACATCATAGAATGGAGGAACACCATGGTCCTCATCCTCTGAGTCACTAATGTAAATATCATAAATAATGAAGTGACAAGTATCTCCATGCCTAGGGGCACTCCATGTTGATTGTCAATACATAGGTCGTGGTTGTGGTGAAACTTGAATTTGTTTGAACTAGTGCATGACACGATCATAGTAGAAGGGTATCACTATGTAATCATGTCATCCCAATATAAATCAGTCCTATTCCAATTTGACTAGCTCATGCCTCTCATCTTCCCACTAAGGTATCACGAGATACAATCTCCATACTATATCTTCCTCATCCAAGTGGTCAAATTTGACTCACTAGTGTAAAAATCACCCTCCTACAAAGCTCGCCTTAGTGTATAGATACATAGGCCTATGGATAGACCATGTCTGCTATGGTAGGATATATTGTCGGCCTAGTGCATGTGATATACTCAAAGCACCAAACCTATAAGAGTGTGTAATGCATTGTGTTATCTAGCTCCTAATAGAAAAAGTACCCTAGATCATAATATAGATAATGTGTTAGCATACTATGAACCCAACAATAAATGGTCCTATGCTACTCCATGTCTTGAATGATATTGACTAATCCTTGATATAAGTGCACATTGTGCCCATCAGAAAACAATGTGAGTGTTGTGGTAAGAATCATAATGCACTAGAGTAGCGAAAACCATGTATGTAGCAGCCATCTGAGCTCAACACGAGGTCCAACACTTGCCTCTCAGATAGGGCACCCTAGATAATACTAAATGTCATCCCGCATCTCCTCAGGTGTTTTTTCATCAGCCGAGTGAACAATCTTGCCTCAAATGGGTAACTGCATGATCCAATGAACGTCCTCTAAGGTGAAACTCATCTCCACTATAGGAAGATGAAAGGTACATGTATCGACATCCAATCTTTCTACTAGGGCAATCAATATAGAATCATGATACCTCATGAGTGGAATGAGGTATACCAAAAATAGTTCAGTATCCTAAATAATACTAATCTCCTCCTTTGATAGTTGTGTGATTATCTCTCAAAGGAAGCAAAATTGTTTTCCTCCTAGATGCTATCGGGCTTGAGGAGGGACCTAAATAATAAAAAAAGTAAAATAAATCCTACATATATTCATTAAATAATTAAAAATAACACTAATTTTTTTCTAAGGACAATTTATGACCAACTTGGACATATGGGTAATTTTTGAATGGGGGGTCTTAGACACTTTAGCTAGATTTGTGGAAACTTTGCAACTAAGTGGGACATTTTTCAACTAAGTGGGACACTTTGCAACTAAGTGGGAAACTTTGCAACTAAGTGGGACACTTTGCAACCAAAAGGGACACTTTGCAACAAATATGGACGCTTTGCGACAAAGGGGGACACTTTGCAAATTTCTTTTTCTAGGGTCCTAAACATTCTAAAAATGTATAAAAAATACAATAAATATACAAATTTGATGATAAAGAAGAGAAGAATCCACTCATTGTATGCTAGAGCGTGCCGTATGCCACCTCGTCATGAAGAACCTCGAGTTTGGGATGCCCGTATGCTTGTCTTCTTGACATTGTCAACCACTCTACACCAAGGTAAATTGCATAAAGGTAAATGTAAAAAAGGATAAGTAAAAGTGTTATTTTCATTCACATATACCTAATTTCATTAAAAAGAGGCATATTTCATTATTATAAGTATATTTTGTTCAAACCAACATATTGGGGGCTAGAGAACTTTGTTTTCAATGTCATTTCTTGTGTTGGATTCATAATTCCACCCTCGATCTAATCTGATGTCTATGACTATGTGGTATTTTACTTGAAATACCCTATGATAAGACTTAAGCAATTCAATGTGGTTTCATGGCTACATTGATTCCACCTTCGTAAAGCAAGTGGAATCAGGGGGCATACATCTACCCTCGAATTTGATTCTTAGTAGAAGTTTGATAAGAGGATTTTAAAACAACTAACAAATTGACGTTGTAGGATGTAGTTCCTAACATTGTGGTTCTATACATGACTACATTTTGGGGCTTCATTCTCCCTAATGAATCAATATGAGTATCCTTTTTATAAAGTTTATTGTTAAAATTCATTTAGCTTGCATATGCATGTAGTGTCATATGGCCACTAAAGTGGAGGCTAAATGTAGTGTAGTAAATTTTACTTCTTTCTAAGTCAAAGTATAATTTCAAACTTAATTTGGACCTATTTTAGTGACCTTAAATTTATGCATTTTTAAACCTCATTTTTGGGCCTCTAATACCCTTTATTATGTATCCCAAGACCTATTTTATTTATTTCACAATATCTCCCACATTGAATAAATGCTATTAATTAAATTAATTCCCTAACATTTATTAGGTCCTAATGTTTTAGGTCAGGACCCATTCATCCATGGGTGAATGGGTCCTCTTTAAGTTCCTAAACTCAACCTAAAACAAGTTTTTGGCAAAATTTTAAGGTCTCAAATTCAGACTTCAAGTGTTGGCTTTCAAGATTTAATAAATGGGAAATTCGAAAGGAAGCTTATAAAACTAAGTTTCACATTCATTTTACATAGCAAGGAAAATAAATTCACATGAGATCACAAGAATTCATATTCACCAGAAAGGTGAAGTTAATCAAGCATTCAAAAGTGAAGTCTTGGAGCAACATTCTATTTATTTTTTTAGGTCTTCAAGCTCATTTTATCAACAAGATCGAGCATCGTCAAGGATTGATGATAGATGCCTATGGAGGATCATGATGGATTATAGGTTTTGGGAGATGCCCCAAGAAATTCAACCAAGCCTAATGACTTGTTTCATAAGTGGTTCTATCTTCTAAATTATCATTCTACTTTCTGCCTAAAGGAAGGTATATTTAGTTTTATGACTTATTAGGGTGATTTGAGATCTTCAAAAGTAGGTCCTTATTATAGTTCATTTTAATTTAGGGATCTTATTCGAACACACTTGAATATGGTTTCTTTGCATTTTAAGCTCTTGTCATCTTAGACACACTTAAGATTGGACCTTGCACAAACTTTATGTTTCAATTCTATATTTTTCATCAAGGTTTAATTACCAAACTTGGGGTTTGACCAAGGAAATCCCCCATCCACCATCAAACAACAATTTTTCTTTTCATATTTATCATAGATCCATATTTGGAAGTGAAGGTTCAAAGTTACAAGGAAGAAGTGCAGGTTTCAGACTTTGATTTCGAATTCAAAGATTTCCAAAAAATGATAATTGGACCTATTCACCCATGGGTGAATGAGTCTCTATCAGGCTTGCAGAAACAACATTTTGTGATATGTGCACAATATTTATCCCTTTTATATTTTCCATAAACTTTTTTGGTTCCTTCATTGTTATGCTTAATCTACTAAATCCAAGTGATAGATTACATTCTAGAATTGATTTTCTATTTTTAGTCTTTCTCCACAAAGTGTTGGTTGACTTAGACCCCCATCCTTCACACATAAGGAAATATAAAGATTCTAACCTTGAATTGATTTTCCTAAGGGTTGTTAATCAATTTTATCTGGGGATCTCATTTCCTAAGGCATTAAGGAGGATAGGGTCTATTTTATTCTTTTGGAATCACTTTTCCATTTTTGGAAACCCTATTTTCCTTCATTTCAATAACAACCACTATCATCAAGGTCTCTTTTTTTTTTATCTCAAATGGAGGTATCTCATCTTTGTGAAAGACAATATCAATATTGATTGAATTCATACCTTGTATTATGGATAATACATCATTTGGTTGTGCACTAGGAGGGACCACTAGTTGTTATATGAAATTTTAATGTATGCTATGGTAATTAGGTGATGCCTGAATGAGATCCCACAAAGAAATATCAGCAGTAGTGTTGTGAAGTTGTTCCACAAGATCATACTACTTTCCACTATGGAAAGGAAAACAAAGAGCACTAGGAAAGATAGGTTGAGGAAGTGGTAATGAAGAATGTATGGTTTATGGTTGCCTATTGTTCCTTGGTTTGTAAGTATGAGCAACATTATGATAATTACATTATTGTGAAACATTGTTATTAGTGAGTGGCCTTGAAAATTTCAAGATACTTCCATGGGGTTTAGGCTTTTTTTGAGGTGGTCTTATGATAAGCACAGGCTTGTTTAGACTTGTGGTTGTTGTGAAGGTTGGTAAATGCTAAGTTGAGGTGTGATTGAATTTACTTCCCTTTATTTTATTTTTCATGAAAAGCTTAAGTGGATCAGCTTTATGAGATGATGTCCTCAAGGGCCTCATCTAGAAGGTCAAATTCAGGGTATGTGTAGGATCATGGTGGGCCAAAAAGTGGCGATATGATGGGTATGTGTAGGGTATGTAGTTGATGACTTTTTTTTACCCAAACTTGATGAAATGAAAAGGGTTTTTAAAGGAGATTCTCATCTTTCCTCCAATATAAATTATGCTTTACTTTGAATTTAATAAATAGTTATTATTCATTTTCTATTTGAATTACGACCAAAGTCCTAATTGATAGGGTAATTGAAAAATATATATAGCTTTCAAATGGTATCACCTTTTTTTGAATTTGAAACATGTCATATTCTATGCTTTTCATACTATAAGATTTTAAAAAAATGAATTTCATGAAGTTTTGACCAAGTTATGGTTAGACATACTTTTTTTATATTTTTAAAAGTTGTAATAAAAATCATAATTAATTATTTTACTTGGAAAAGATCACAAAAATAATGCATCACATCAGGACATGAGTCCTCTACTTATATCTAAAATATTATAAAAAATATTACTATTTTATTATGGTTAGGGTGAAGACAGACACCTACTTCTTATTTTTTCCCTAAAATTTGTAATTATCGGCATTGAAATTTCAAATTTTCACCAAACAAATTTAAAAAAATAAACCTAGTAGTTTAGAAACTAAAATTCTATTTTCTACAGATTCTATTCTTACATATTTTTGAAATAATATAGATAACTTATTCAAATTTTTACGTCAAGTTGCTTAACTCCGATTTTTCTAAATTTTTGCCACTTAAGGGCCTCGTTTTTCCATGATGACCCCACACATACCCTCTTCATCACTACTAAAATTATTGAGGGATAAACTAAATTTAATGATTGTAAAATATAAAGTAATATATATAAAATATGAAATAATGATAAAAAGAGAAAATTTATATAGATCTAAAATTATCCACAACTAAAAATGGAAAAGTTTTCCAATTTTTTTCAATATTTAAGAAAAAAGACAACTATCTTTAGTGTGTGAAAAAGACTATTTCATAAATACAATTCTTAGATTTGATAGAAGAAAAAGAAAGAAAATGCAGAGGAAAGAATTCTCCCAAATATATGACAAGACACTTGTACAAGGATAGGTTCACCCAAGGGTGAACCTATCCTTGTTCAGGGTTCTAAAAAATGAAAGCTGCTAAGTTTGAGATACTATTGGTGTTCTCTGTTTCATGTTGCAAACTATGATTTCTATAAAAAAATCTTATAGTTTTAGGTGTCCTAATTCAATTGCAACTAGTGACAATAAGTGAACATAATGAAAACTTTTGAAATGCAATCTTGAACTAAAATTTGAATCTAAATGACTAAAAGACACTTTTGATGTAACTACAATGCAAGATGTATACAAAATTAATGCAAAATTTCTACTTTTTAATGAATTTAAATTATTCAAAAATACAAAAATAAACCCTAAATGCAATGCAAAGAATGGTAATGAAAACCTAGATGTACAATTTTGGGTTCACCAAAATGAAACGTAGGGAAATAGGGTTCATTCCCTAAAGGTGAGGAAATGTGTGATTAGGGGAGTATGTGAAACCAAAAGGGGATGACAAACCAATCATAAATATTACTTTCCTATGTTCATTAGGAAGAGGGATGGTGCCACAAATTATTAGAATTTACTTACAACCCTTAAGGTGAGTCAACCCTAGGTTTTGAACACTATGCTACCTTGGCTTCCTTATGACAAAAATCACTAAAAAGTAGTTTTGGGGGAAAGATAAAAAAAATTTAGCAATAAAAAATATAAGATCTAACACTTGGAATATGAAGTATTATGATAACACTATCAAAAACAATAATTAACAAGAAAACATTAGAAGGTTAGGATGTTGTTTACCTGGCTCCAAATGTGGGTTTTAGGATCTATTGAAGGAAATATTAACCCAAGGGTGAAGGGGTCTTTCCATCCTCTTCTGAAAATAAAATTTGATGATGTAACCCTCTATCTACACTTTGCTCCTTACCTGTAAACCTTCTATTCAACTTCAGATATGTACAAAAAAACTAAATTTTTTTGGTTTGTTCAAGTGTAGTGTAGAAAATGTACTCCTTTACATTTTCACACGTTTTTACGATCCCCTCAATTAAATTAGACTTAATTATTCCTTAATAAGCCCTATTTTACATCTACAAACCTAATAAATTACATTTTTTGAAGGGGAAACCCAAAAAAAATTAATTCCAACATATTACACTTCTCCTTGAGCAATAGGGATCTAGGACCCATTCACCCATGGGAAAATGGGTCCTCCCTAGGCCTTTGAACCTAAATATAAAATATGTTTTTGGCAGTATTTTTATAATCTAAAATTCAAATTGCAATGTCAGCTTGCAATGTTTAACTTTTAGGAAATTAAGGATAGATATCTATAAATAAAAGGATATTTTATCATATCAACTATAAGTTTTCAATTAGATTTTTGAGAGATCAATCTTTTAAGAGAAAATATTATTGTCGAGAGCATTGTGTGTTGTGAAAAAGTGTATACTTTTCTTGATATGGGAACAATTGATGATAAATTGGACTTAATGAGGCCTCGATTTGGTGTTGTGAGGTATCTACACATCCACACTAGGTCTTGGGCTCTTGCAAATTGAATAAAATACATTTATTAATGTCTTGCAAGAGTGATGTAAGGTGTTGTAACACATCTTCACACTTTTCTAGGACCATAATGTTATAATTCACCTAGATAACCTTACCAAGACCTATTTCAAAGTGTTGTAAAGTCTTGTAACAAAATTTCACAGTTTCTTAGGCTTTTCATCAATATTTAAACCTTTCTTATGCTTTAAATGGCCCCTTTATGCACTTACATTCCTTAATTAAGTGTCTTGTTGAAGAAGAACCCGATAAACAACATTTAATATATTAATCCCCGAAATCCACTCAAAATTTCTCAGGTGGAATAAGTCACCACCTTGGATGACTTAGTCCCATGTGGCACAAAAATCAAAATTAATTCAAATTTCTTTCAAGTTTTTATTCTTTAAGACCTAAGGTCGGCCTGTGATGAGGTATTTTTAGGAAATATTGCATAATTGTGTATAAATAAAGGTTTTTTCCCTTTATTTTTCAATATACTCATCTCCTAACTCATCTTAAGTCATAACTCACTATCCTTCATCACTCATCATGTTCTCAAGTCAAGCAAACTAGGGTTTTATCATTGTAATACATCAAGACAACTCCCAAGGACATTCAAAGGAAAATTATTCATTTTTTGTTGCAAAAAATAAAGATCAAACATCATGGAAAGCTAATAAACTCCATTATTGCATGTTTCATTCCAATTTTCATCATTTTGGTTTAATTACCTAAAAGGGGTTTGACCAAGGCAAACCCCCATGCCCTAACATTCAACAATTCTTATTCTCTTCTTGTGTGTTTGTAGATTTAGGACTCTTGGAAGCTTGTAAATCATTGGAGATCAAGTTGCAAGGTTTATCAAGTCTTCTCTTCATTCAACAAGTCAAAATATAAAAAAAAACTCATTTTAAAGTTAGGAAATCAAAATTTCAGAAGCAGACACTTGTAGGAAACCAACGTGCAGACCTAGAGTATCTGTTTCCACTTCCAAATTTTCAGAGATTCAGAAGTGGACTAAGTTACCACCTTGGGTGACCTATTCCCAATGGACCTGATTTTCAGCGAT
Organism: Sequoia sempervirens; assembly: GCA_007258455.2. Taxonomy (NCBI): domain Eukaryota; kingdom Viridiplantae; phylum Streptophyta; class Pinopsida; order Cupressales; family Cupressaceae; genus Sequoia; species Sequoia sempervirens. The sequence goes on from VDFB02267965.1 coordinate 21,902, forward strand.
TTTTACAAATCTGAGCATCCATTTGGCAAAAACTAGTTTCTAGGCAATTTTTCTGGATCTGGGACTAAGTCGCCCAGACTGGCACAAGTGTCCCAGTTGACTTCTGCATCAGTTTCATATGGATTTCAGACCTTCATGACATCCATTTTTAGTCTCCAAGTGCACACATTCTATTTCATAACTTTTTATTTAGTTTTCTTTCCATTTTTAGGTCATTTATTACATGTTTACATATCAGAATGTGTTTTCTATCACTTCACATTTTCATAGTTTTGCATCATTAAATCACTTAAATTTCATATTAGTGCATTAGTACATCATAATTAGACATAATTTCATCCCTATATTTTTTTACATTTTGGTGAACCTGATTTTAGAATAAATACCTTCTTTTCTATTTTTGAGTCCTTCATAATCCTAGATCTAGCTCATATTAGCCTTGCATTAAGATTTACATTACTTAATTTACATCTAGGGTTTCAAATTTTTGCATTAGTGAAAGTACATATAGGTTGCATTTTTTCATCTCCAATCATTGTATATCATTGAAAAACTCTATTTACATGTTAGGTCTACATCATATAGTACATCAATCATCAAAATCTATTCAAAATTCTTGAAAATCCTAAAAAATTCCCTTAGTGGGACTAAGTTGCCAGTTTGGGCGACTTAGTCCCTGTCCTAATTTTTCATTGTCTGTTATAGCATCAGAAACCTCATTTTTATGCTTCCTAAGCCTCCTAATAACATATACAAGAAGTCTGGAAAGTTTCAAGAGCATTTGTTTTATGTATCTAGCTCAAAAACATCAATTTAGAGTAGTCATTTTTGAAATCCTTTCAATTACAAACATCCTTACATCTGAAAATGCTTCCATTTCTACAATTTTGCATAACATTGATAAACGTACTTTTCACTTTTGCATATACAATATTTCTATTCATAAAACTTTGCATCAGTTTGCTAAAAGTGCTTTTCATTCTTGCATGTACATTGTTTTCATTCTTCAAATCTTCCATATATTGGACAAGAATGTTTTGTATCTTTGCATATACATTGTTCATATTGCTGAAACATTGCATGAAATGGTTACATGGGCTTTTCATTCTTATTCAAACAATCCTAGTACCTTACATATGTAGAAATGTTAAGAAACATTCCATATTCCTCCCTATGAGAGTGTTTTAGTGAAAGAGACTACAACTTGGGTCATTCCTAATGATCATACTTGTTCTTCTCATAATATCTCTCCTCTTGGTGACAAAGATATTTAAGTAGAAGAATCAATTAATGAGAGTTTTGATAATTCTAGTTGTTTCTCTCCTTTTACCTCTCTTAATGGAAAAAACATTCACAACCAACATAACACAACCTTAGATGATCATGACATTAAAATTTCTTTCTCTCCCAGTATCTCTCCTTCTTGTGAAGATGATACTTTGATGTTAGAAAACCTATTTTATGAAGATCATGCGAATCTTAGTTGTCCCCCTTCACCTCAAAAAATTCTTCTTAAACAAGACAATACAACCATAGGTAATCATGAAAACAACATTTGTCTTTCTCCTAGTATCTCTCCTAGTTGTGACGAAAATACTTTGTTGTTAGAAAACACAATTTATGAAAGTCATGAATATCTTCATTGTCCCCCTTCACCTAGCAAAACCCTTCTTGAGAAAGACCATTCAACCATTGATCATTCCCCTACTTTCAATGAAGTCATTTTAGAAGAACCAATCCATGAATGTCAAGACCATTTGATTTGTAGCTCTCCTAAAAACTCTCCTCCTAAGGAGAATATCATGGTGCAAGAAAATGAAAAAAATAGCAATGTGTCTTCCTTAGATAAAAAGGTGACTCTAGATTTCCCTTCATTAGGGATACATCAAACCAAAACTACTGAGGTTATGAATGTGCAAGTGTCCATTAGATCACCCTCAATCAATAGACCTCATACATACCCCACGAGACATCCCGAGAACCCTCTAATTATTTACCCATCTTCACACAAATAAAAAACTCAACACCAACCTGACCTCATCCTTTACCCACCATCACATCAATATCCACCTCCACCTAAACCTGATTTTACCCTTTACCCACCTAATCATGATTTTGTTGCTCACACAAACTACACTAGAAACAATCCATCACCTCAAAAAACTACCCCAACATCATTACCTTTTCCTAATCCCATATTTCCTAGTGCTCCTCAATTAAATTCACACATTAGGCCCGAGTATGATCTTGTTGAACAACTTAAGAATACTCTTGAAAGATATCTGTATGGGATTTACTCCAAAACTCACCTACCTATCACACTATGCCTCAAACAGCCTTACAACAAGTTCCTATCCCTTCTAATATCAAATGAATGACATATCAACCATAATTCAAGGATTGAATGTTGAAATTGTTTTCCACCAGAGTGAACTCCCCCCTTTGGACATGCAAAAAAAAAAGAATCTTTCATGATCATTGCTCAATACAATATGATAGGGATAAAGCAAACCCTTATTGACAATGGCTCAACCCTTAATGTGTGTAGCATAAACCTCTTGGATAGGCTTCATGTGGATAAATAAAAAATTCAACCCGATTCTTTATCTATTAAGGGCTTTGATAATGAAGAAAAGAAACCACTTGGTGTGATCACTTTGCCTATTATAGTTGGAGAATTCACATTTAATACACCAATCTAGGTTATTCCTCACACTCTTTCATATAACCTTCTTCTAGGCAGGTCATGGATTCATGAAATGAATGGTGTACCTTCCACTCTTCATCAAAAAATAAAATACATCTACAACAACAAAGTGTGCACAATTGATGCTGATCCATAGCCTTATAGTGTCTTGCAACTTGAGAAAAACAAAGAGAACCCCTTGAAAACCTTAACACCAACCACACAAATTAGGAACACATTGCAACAAAGAAAGATAACTAACAAAAATTAGATGGTAGGTTGAGTTCTTTAGACTTCCACCACCACCACTCATGGATGACCCTTCGAAAGCATCCATCTCAATCACTTTAGATCAAAACATAACCAATTACACAACAACCTTTGATGAACACAACAATGAACAACCACCCGATTCAAAAGCAATGAAAAAGCTTTATGGAAAAGGTTATGAACTTATACAATAACTTGGCTATAGTGGAAAAGGATGTGGTGCTCACGAACAAGGAATCCACAACCCTATATATCCTATTACACAACAAACAACACATGGTATTGGTTATTGTCCTTTGATAGAAATTTCCAAGCCTTCACTCAACATCAATGAATCTTCCCTTAATTTCAATGTCATCACACAAAACACTAATCAATTGAATTTGTTAGATTTTACACCCTCCTATAAAGGAGAGAACAAAATCCCATGATTTAAAGAGTGTTGTGTAGGTATGCAAACTAATACTGAGCAAGATGTATTTTTGAAACAAACTACAAGACCATCTTTTATCATTTGATTCAAAGGAGGTGTCTTGGACCCTCCGAATCTTGATGCGCTTCTCCCGAACTCAAAAAAATCACCTCTTACAAGACATCATTTTGTGTGCCTATCCGCAGAGTTCATGGTCATTCTACTAATGAATGTAAGGCTTTGAGTCATAGAATCCAACATTTTTAAGGAGTTTGGTGTTTTAAGGCTTTGAGTCATAAAATCCAACATTTTAAGGGGTGTTCTTCCTTATATGGGGGGCACCCCATTCATATAATTTTTATTGATTTTCACTCTAGCATGCATTTCATTTTGGCTCGCGTGCACTAAGTGGGGGCAAGGGTTAGGTAGCAATCAGCAATAACAGCAAGTGCCTCCTTTTTTTGGATGTGGGACAAGCCTTTTCATAGACATATGGAGCAAGCTTGGGATGTGGACGACATGCCTTAAGTTGGCTTGCATCTAACATACTACCCTTCTTCATGACATAGCTTCTCGAAAACATATGAGTTGGCATAGGGCTTTTCGAGTAAGCTCTCATATTCTCCTTCTTCTACTTTAAAGTAATTTATCACAATAATGGTGTTAGCAACCACTTTAAAGTGGGGGAATACATCATCGCTCACATTTCATTGTACGATTTTTCTTTTCCTTGTGATTCCCTCTCTTGGAAACATTACGCATGATGTTCCCCAGGATGAGACCTTACACTTGTCCTCTCTTGGAAACAAGATGAGACCATTTGTACTTATCCTCTCCTAGAGACATTGAGCATGATGTTCTCTAAGATGAGACATTGCACGAATTAAGAAAAATCCATTTGAACATTCCTTGCACTATTTTACCATTCACAACAATTGTTATATGGCCACCATGCATAACACAACTTGCATGCCTATGGTACCATCTTGTTTTTCTATGAGTGTAAAGCATACAAAGTTTTTCTTACCTCATAGAGCTTGAAGATCATTTTTGTGGCACCTTATTAAAGTTATCAGGAGATATAACTTTGGTATGGTTGAGCAGGAAGACCATTCTAAGGCATGAATTTCCCCATAGCCACCTATGTGTTTGTGGTACATACTAGCCTAGCATATGCACTTAAGCCTTTTGAGTTTCTCCTTGGCCCGGACAGCCAAGAGTTTGATAAGCCCGAGTGAGTATGCATTTTATTTCCAAAACAAACAAGCCTAGATCTAATCCACAACATGTTGGATAGATGGTCGAAGCTTAATTCCCCATTTTCTCTTCCTTCTAGTTCTTGCCATTGTATGGTCATGTATCTTGTCTTGCTGCATATCATTCACCTTGTGTGTTTCTTTTCATGCTTATGTTGGCTTGACTTAGGATCTTAGATCCTAGGGGATTGCACCTCCTTTGATCTTTGTCATTCTTTTTCATCCACATTGGTATGATTGGATTCTTCTTGAATGGCTAATTTAGTGAGAGTTTGAAGCAAGTTCATCCTCTCACTAAAGTGGGAGCTTAATGTGTTTCCAAAAAGTGTATGCTTTGCTTGATATATAGGAACAATTGTTGATAGGTAGAGACTTAATGAGGCCTTGATTTGGTGTTGTGAGGTATCTACACATCCACACTAGGTTTTGGGTAATTGCAAATTGAATAAAATACATTTATTGATGTCTTGCAAGAGTGTTGTAAGGTGTTGTAACACATCTTCACACTTTTTTAGGGCCATAATGTTATAATTCACCTAAATAACCTTACAAAGACCTATTTCAAAGTGTTGTAAAGTATTGTAACAAATTTTCACACTTTCCTAGGCTTTTCATCAGTATTTACACCTTTCTTATGCTTTAAATGGCCCCTTTATGCACTTATAGGCCTTCATTAAGTGTCGTGTTGAAGAAGAACCCAATAAACAACATGTAATACATCTTAATCCCTAACATCCTCAAAATTTCGGTGAGGCTAAAACTTCCACCACAGGAGCTTGGTTCATGTGGCACAGAAATCAAGGTAATTCAAATTTCTTTTGGGTTTTATTCTTTAAGACCTAAAATTAGGCCTATGATGAGTTATTTTAGGAAATATTGCATAATTGTGTATAATAAAGGTTTTCCTTGATTTTTTCAATCTTCTCATCATCTAACAATGTAGGTTCATAACTCATTACATCTCCATCATTCGTAAATGAACATAAAGTCAAACAAGCTGGGGTTTTATCATTTGCAATGCATCAAGATAACCAGGACATTCAAAGGAGAATTTGTATAACATGCGAAAATCAAGATCAAACATCATGGAAAGGTAATAAAATCCATTATTGCATGTTTCATTCCATTCTTTCATCATTTTTGTTTAATTACCTAAAAGGGGTTTGACCAAGGCAAACCCTCATGCCCTAACATTCAACAATTCTTCTTCTCTTCTTGTGTGTTTGTAGATTTAGGACTCTTGGAAGCTTGTAAATCATTGGATATCAAGTTGAAAGGTTTCTCAAGTCTTCTCTTCATACAAAAAGTTAAAATATTAACAAAAACTCATTTTTAGGTTAAAAAATTAGAGCTTCAGAAGCAGACACCTACAGGAAACCGAAGTACAGACCTAGAGTATCCGTTTCCACTTCCAAATTTTTTAGAGATTCATAAGTGGAATAAGTCACCACCTTGGCCGACTTAGTCCCAATGGACCTGATTTTTAGTGATTTCTATAGATCTGAGCACCTATTTGGACAAAACTAGTTTCTAGGAAATTTTTCTAGATCTGGGACTAAGTCATCCAAACTCGCACAAGTATCCTAGTTGACTTCTGCATTAGTTTCATCAGGATTTTAGACCTTCATGAAATCAATTTTTAGTCTCCAAGTGCACAAATTTTGTTTCATAACTTTCTATTTAGTTTTGTTTGTATTTTTAGGTCATTTATTACATGTTTGCATATCACAATGTGTTTTCGAGCACTTCACATTTTCATAGTTTTGCATCATTAAATCACTTCAATTTCAGATTAGTGTATTAGTACATCATAATTAGACATAATTGTGTCCCTCTTTACATTAATATTTGAATGTTTACATTGGTTTTTAACCCTATTCCTTCCCTTTTAGGTGAAAGATCCTAGAAGGGTAAATGTCCAATAGGGTACCTAAAATATTTGTTTACACATTGAAGAGTAGATTTATCAACAATATACAACAACAATCAAGATCATATCATCATGTCAAAGTTATCAAGCATCATGTGTGTTTTTGGAGCTAACATTGTGATGTAGGTTTCAAGATCCAAGTCAAGCATTCAACCATTCATTCAAGTCATCAAATCCTCATCCAATTCAAGACATTTCATGCAATTTTTAGTCCTTCAAGGATCTCCATTCAAAGGTTTATTGAAGGGTTTGGTAAGTTGCAACATAACCTTGTTCATTCTCATTCCTTTCATGTTTCATTATTTCATTTCAACATTTAATTATGAAAGTGGGGTTTGACCAAGGAAAAACCCCATTCACAAAAATAACAAGTTTTCCCTCTTGTGTATGTGCAGGTTCATAAGTTGAAGAAAATTTGAAGATATCAAAAGAGAAATTTTACAAAGTTGTGTTTATTGTCACCTTTGTTGTCAATCCATGGAAACTCAGATCTTGAATTTATTTTAGGATTTTTGATAGTGGGATATAAGGGAATCAGGAGTGCAGAAATTGGAGCAGAGAACCCAAAAAGTGATTTCAAAAATCCCTACGAAGACCCATTCACCTATAGGCGAATGAGTCCCAAACAACTTTTCAAAAAGTGCTTTTGGTGGTAGGTACACAGTATTTAACCATTCTCAAATCTACCAGAACTTTGTTGTTTCTCATAGTTTTGTGCTTCATCTACAAGATGCAAGTGTTATCTTGCATAATTGTGGTGATTTACTATTTTTATTTTTTCTCCCAAAAGTTTTATTCAAGCTGATACCCCCATCCTCATTTATAAGGAAATCAATAGATTACCTCATTGAGTTGACTCACCTAAGGGTTGTAGGTCAATTCTTTGTGCAGATCTCATTTCCTAATGAAAATAGGAAGATAGGTCCGTCATTCCCCCATTTTCCCAATTTCAAATTAATCAAACCTATTTTCCTATATTTCATTTTGGTGAACCCAACTTTGTACAACAAAATTCTAAAAATTGGAGTCTATTTCAACCCTAGATCTAGGATTTGCATTACTTTGCATTGCATTGCATTATTTTGCATCTCAGTTAGGGTTAAACTTACATTAGTTTTCATCTCATTAGAGTTTTAAATTTAAATTTGTTATTGTTTAAAATATAAAAATTCAAAAATTTGCATGCATATTACATTGATTTTGCATAATACTTACATATTAGTGTACTTTTCATCATTCACATTTAGAAATTGGGTAAAAATTACATTTAAAACATGTCATTTTTTCATCATTTTTGATTAATTTCACATGCATTAGGTCACTTAAATTTAGAAAAAATTGTCACAGAAACCACAATTTGAGACTTGGAATAGAGAACACATACAACAACCTAGAAACTTCTTTTTTAATTTTTTCAAACACCATACAAGGACACATTCCCCATGGGTGAATGAGCCCTTGAGAGCATATCAAAACCAACTTTTATGAGATTTTTTTGGTCTTTTGAACTTCCCAGATCTACTGGTAAACCACTATTTCAGTATGTCAATTTTCAAGAATTTCTATTTTATGCATTAGGTGTAATCATCCATTTAGTTTAGGCATTGTAAATTGGGAAAAAAAATTGCATATTTGAGTTGTGGATATTTTTAGATCTGTATACACTCAGTTTATTTTCAGAATCACTTCATAGTTCATCATTGCAAACCAAAAACTACCCTAAAAATGTCAAAATAAAAACCATAAACTAAATGGTAAACCTTGGAGATAGCATATCCTTAAAACCCTTTAGTTGTGATGACTTTGACATAATAGATGAAGCCCTTGAGGACTTCATCTAACCTAGATCACCCACTAAATCTTTGGTGCAAGAGGATGTAATCATAGACAATCATGGCAATCCTAGTTGTTCTTCTCCCAATACCTCTCTTACTTGTGACAAAGGTATCTTTGTGTTAGAAGAATGAATTATTGAGTGTCATGAGAAATTTTTGTCCCTCTTCTAATGCTACATTTGTCTCGAAAAAAACTAATATGGATAGCATAAATGAAGATGTTAAATTCACATTATATCTGAGCCCTCACTAGAAGTTCATCTACATAACTCAATCGAGGTTATGAATGCACAAATTAGATCTCCTTTAATTAGCGAGCCTCTTAAATCACCTCATAAATTAACACTAGGAGATATCTTTAATTTTACAATGCAATTCCCTGCTAAACATGTGTCATAACAACCAACTTATCAAACAATTGATCACACATATAACATTCCTTGACGTAGTGGTAAAGAGTATGATCTTATTGAGAAATTTTTTTGTACTTTGATAAACATATCCCTTTGGGATTTAATTCAAAAATCACCCACATACAATAGGATGCTCCAATAAATTTTGTAAAAAAATGATATCTTTTATTAAATTAAATTATGTAGCAACCTCCTTTGATTGTATTCAAATGAAAAAGTTAGATATCACATTCACTCAACATCAATTACCCTTGCTTGAGACACAAAATAAAATGAGACCTTAATGATAAAGGTTATCATTAATGAAATTGTATCTAGGCACACACTCCTAAACAAGGGTGAGTGTAAAAGATCATGGGGGTAAAAATTTGGTTGATGACTTTTTTATCTAAATTGGATGAAACGAAATGATTTATTGAGAAAATTTCCATCTTTCCGCCAATATAATATATTCCTTATTTGGAACTAAATAGATAATTATTATTGATTTTCTACATGAATTCTGACTAAAGTCTTGGTTGATAGGCTCATTGAAAAACATCTATAATTCTTAAACGATTTAATATTTTTTGAATATGAAAGATGGAACACATTCTATACTTCCCATACTATAGGATAAAAAAAATTAAAAAATGGATTTCATAAATTTTTGACCAAGTTATGGTGGTTAGAAAAGCAAGTTTTAATAGTATTAAAAAGTTTTAATAAAAATTTCATAACTAATTATTTACTTAGAAATAATTACCAAAAAAATATGACACATCCAAGCATGTGTCCTCTAGTTATATTGAAAGTTTCAAAAAAATATATAATTTTTTAATTCTACTAAGGTTGGTTAGAGAGACACCTTATTTTTATTTTTTCTTGAAAATTTAGTACTACTACATTGAAATTTCAAATTTTCACTAAATGGATTTAATTTTTTCTAAAAAAGGACTAGCATCTTACAAACTACATTCAATTTTCTACAAATTTTGTTCTTGAATATTTTTCAAATTATGTTAATAACTTATTCAAATTTTATGTCAAGTTTCCTAACTCTATTTTTTTGAATTTTATTATGACTTAAGGGCCTAGTTTGGACATCATGATCCTACACTACCCCACAATGGAGTAGGTCTTAATGTTTGTAGAATTTATCTCCTAGATAAAATTTGTATGGACAAGAATCTTATTCAACTAAATAATGTTAATATTGTAGCGATATAATTCAATTTGTAAAGTGGAGGATGGCTTGGTCTGCGATCCTGTAGCGCTTAGGGCGCAAGTGCTTTGCTGGCGATCCTTTCTTAAAGTATTTGGCCAGCTCACGTCTAGCTCATTCTGGCTGCTTTCCGAGGGGTGTTAGCTGGTTTCCTGGGGTGCGTGGGTTGAAGTGGGGGCTTTGGCTCGCGTTTGGACTGTTGGGTGGCTCTTTTCTGGTTTCTTCCACGTTTTTTCTGCGCTGGTTTTGTCCTTGGCAGGTGGTGCTTGAGTATCTGGGGCGTGGGGTCTCCTGCCCTGTCTTCTCTCTTTTTGCTTGTGCTTGTGCTTTTGGCCATGGAAAATCGAGATTTTGTTTTGTCTATGGTTTCTTCTGGTGATTTGGAAATGGTTGAGCCCTCTTCGCTGCATGCCAGTGGTCTAGATCAGAAGGGGAAACCCCATTCTGGGGATGGAGTCTCCTCTTCAAAAGGGAATTTTCGAATTAAAAAAGTAAATGGTTGTTTGGAGAGATCCGAGGATCGTCCTGTTTTGGTTATTCAACCTGAGCAAGTTTCGGAGGATGTTGAATATTGGGGCAATCATGCACTTATTTGCAAATTTTTGGGCCTCCGTTTATCTCTACCTGTTTTGGATTCTTGGGCACGTAGGGTTTGGAACCCGGAAGGTGATATGGAGATTATTCTAGCAGCTAATAACTATTTTTTGGTTATCTTTTCAAGCATGTCCAACAGGAATAGGGCTTTCGAAGGAGGTCCTTATTTCTTTAACCAGGTAGGGCTCTTCATCAAACCTTGGCACATGGGCTTCAACTCTGCTGAAGAGATCCCTTCGCGGGTTCTTGTGTGGGTTCGTTTGCCGAGGCTTCCATTGGAATTCTGGAGGGAGGATATTCTCCACTCAATCTCTTTGCTTCTTGGAAAACCTGTGGGATCGGCTTCCCAAACTCAAGATCGTAAGGTAATTTCTTTTGCTCGCATTTGTGTTGAAGTTGATTTAAATAATCCATTACCAGACTCTATGGAAATTCGCATGGGATCTTCTTCTTGGATCCAACAGTTGGATTATGAGACCCTACCCTTTAGATGCAGAATTTGTCATGAATATGGACATTTACACCGCAAATGCCCTAGATTTAAACCCTCCCCCTTGGCTGATTCTGGGCCTCCCAGGGGGGACAAGGGAAAGGCTCCAATGTCTAATGAACCTGTGGATAATGAGGGTTTTATTCCGGTCAAGTCCCATAACAAAGGCAAGGGCAGGAAGAGATCTTGGATGGATAGGCAGAATGAAGGCAACTTTAATAGGTTTGAGGTTCTTAATGATTTGACCTAGGAGGAGGGTATTCCAGTTGAGCTCTCTTCTGGGGCTAAGGGTCTGCAAGATGCTCAGGATGATGATGCAAGGAAAGAGGATCAAATTCTATCTCCAGAGGTTCATCAGAAGGATCAGAAGGCTATGGACTCTTCCGCTCATGCTCAGGATTTCAGGATTCTGCAGGAATCACAGACTCCGAAGGACTCTGTTGCGGTGGTTCCTGATCCCCCTGCTCCTAAGGGGGCTTCAGATCCTATGAGGGGTAATAAAGCTCCTCCTACATTAGGCTTACATCAGAAATCCTTTAAAAAGGGGCCTCTTGATAAACCGTCAAAGAGTGGAAGGAAGACTGATCAAGAGAAGGTTAAGCTTATGGGTGATACTTTGGTTGAGTCTGGGTCTGTGAAGCCCATTGATTCCCATTTCTCCCACCCCCATAAATGATTGTGTTATCTTGGAATGTAAGGGGGTTGAACAGCATCCCTAGACAAAAGGCTGTTCGTAGATTAATTGAATCTCAGGCTCCGGATGTAGTCTTTATCCAGGAAACTAAGCTTACTGTTGATGGACTTGCTAATTGTGCTTCGCGTATCTGGCCCCAAGGCAATTGGCAGGGGGTAGGTGCTTTGAACAGTGCAGGGGGTGTGGCTTGCTTCTGGAACCCAAGGAAAGTTTCCCCCTTATGTTGGATGTCTAGTCGGTCTTCCATTTCTCTGGTTGCTTCTAGTTTTGTTACTGGAGAAAGGTGTCTCTTATCCAATATTTATGCGCCTACAGATATTTTAGGTAAGTTAAATCTATGGGTTCACATTCGTTTCATCTGAGCCTTGGACCCGTTTCTCCCATGGAATATGGCTGGTGAATTTAATGTTGTTACTTGCTTAGATGAAAAACGTGGTGGGTTAGCCAGGTTAGACCCTTCTGTTAATCTTCTCAGGGATATGATTGGTTCCTTGAATCTCATTGATGTGAAGCCTTCCAATGGTGTCTTTACATGGAATAATAGGAGATGTGGTGTGGAGGCTATCTCTGAAAGGCTTGATAGATTTCTTGTCTCCTGTTATTGGTTGAATAGTAGGTTGACTACCAGTTCTGAAATTCTTGATTGGAGGGGCTCTGATCACTGGCCCATAAAGCTTTCTGTCACCGCTTATGGTGTCACCAAAAATCCCTCCTTCAAATTCCAATTGATGTGGTTACGAGATCCATCTCTTCAGGAGCTTATGCTGGACTGGTGGCATGAGGGGATGCCTTCTCATGGGACAGCCATGTTCACTTTTAGTAAGCGGCTTCAGCATGTGAAGTTTAGACTCAAGAGATGGAATAAACAATGTTTTGGGAACCTTCAAACTCAGAAGATGGCTGCCCAGTCCAAGTTGGATACCATCACTCGTCAGATTCGGGATCAGGGGTTGACCTCTACCCTTAGTATGGCTGAGTCCTTGGCCCTGAAGAGTTTAGAAGAGTGGGAACTTCAGGAAGAGATCTTCTGGAAGCAAAAATCTCGTATTGATTGGCTTCAGGAGGGGGATAGGAACACTGCTTTCTTTCATAATTTAGTTAAGGCTCGAAGACAAGGAAATTCTATCTCCTCTCTTGTTTCACAAGATGGGGCTCAACTCTCGTCCTATGCTGATATTTCCAGGGAGGCAGTCAATTATTTTTCAAACCTCTTTTCTAGGGAGAATCTTGCTGCTTGGGCTGAGGAGCAGGCCATCATGGATTGTATTCCCCACCTGGTCTCTGCTGAAATGAATGGGACTCTCTTATGTCCTATCTTGTTACCTGAGTTGGAGAAAGTGGTATTTAATATGAAAAAAGGTAAGGCCCCTGGTCCGGATGGGTTTCCAATTGAGTTTTTTCAAGAGTTCTGGGAAATTATAAAGTTTGATCTCCTTGAGGTGGTTCAGGAATCTCTTAGGAACAAACAGATGCTCAAGTCTATGAATTCTACCTTCTTGGCCCTCATACCTAAGTTGGAAGGAGCTAACCAGTTAGCTCAATTCAGGCCTATTGCGTTATGTAACGTTGTTTACAAGATCATCACCAAATTGATTGCTGAGAGACTCAAACCACTCCTTAGTTCTTTGATCTCAGCTGAGCAGGGTGGTTTTGTTGAAGGGAGACAAATTTTGGATGGTGTTGTGATAGCCATGGAAGCTATTCATTCTATGGCTAACTCTAAGGAGAAGGCTATGTTTATTAAACTTGACATGTCTAAAGCTTATGATCGGGTGAGCTGGGAGTTCTTACAGAAAACTCTCTTGGCTTTTGGCTTTGCTGAGGAATGGGTGAACTGGGTTCTTAGTTGTGTGACCTCTACCTCATTCTCTGTTCTCATTAATGGGGAACCTTCAGATTTGTTTAGTGCTCCTCGGGGACTCCGGCAAGGGGATCCTTTATCCCCTTACTTATTCATTATCATGGCAGAGGGTCTTGGAATATTTATTCAATCTCAGGTGAGACAGGGTCTTATCCATGGTTGGAGCTGGAACAACCTTCTCCCTTCCTACTCTCATCTTCAGTTTGTGGATGATACTGGGCTAATGGGCTTGGCTAGAATTAGTGAGGCGGTGAACTTCAGGCAAGCCTTAGACATCTATCTGAAGGCCTCTGGTCAGTGTATTAACGATGATAAATCTTCCATTTACTTCTTTAATACTCCTCAGCGTATTCAAAACAGGATTGCTAGGATCCTTAGATTTCATATCGGTTCTCTTCCCTTGATGTACCTTGGGATCCCTTTGGCTTTGGGAGCCCAGCGGAGAGATTATTGGCATTTGGATAAATTTACTTTTGAAGTAGGGTTAGCCAGAATTGTGGACTAGCAGGATGGCTATCTTAGGAGAGTGATGATTCTTCTTAAAGGTAGTGCGATCTCCCCATTTATAGGTGTTATTACGGATGCCCCATCCACCTGGCAATGCTTGAGATTTGATGCTTTTAATCTGCAGCGAAGATTTTAAGTGCAGCAGCCTTCTTATAAAGTGGAAGCAGATCCAAATTAAGTCTGTTTGAGGCCAAAGAGAAACATCTTCAGGGCCTTAGTCTTAGGTCTATGGCTCTTGTTGTCATGGCCTTGGCTACCAAGCTTTATTGGAGGTGGTGCAACAATCTTGATCAGGATTGGGCTAAGATTCTAGCCCACAAGTATCTTCTTGGTGTTGATTGCCTCGATGTGCCGCATCTTCTTTTGTTAGGTAAAGGTTCATGTATTTGGGATACCCTTAAGAAGGGTGCTCAGCTGATTAAGGAGGGTCTCTTCTGGATCTGTAATAGAGGCTCTAATGTTTTGTTTTGGTAGGAGGACTCTTCGGGATGGCCACCTCCCATTCTTTCCTGAGTTTTCACAAACCCGGCGCATATTTTTTACGGTGGATTTGGATTAAAGGTGGAGCATTTTAAAGTATCCAAGCATAGTGGAAGCGGTGATGGCTTCTTTGGAAGGATACGGGAGGTGGCATTAAGGTGGATTACGATGAGGATCGTGTTGTTCTTTCTAGAGTTTTGGAGGCTAGGCTTTGCAGCTCCCTTGATGGGAGGGATGTTCTGGCTTGGAATCCTAGTCCAAAAGGTAAATTTACTGTTGCCCAAGGCTATGCTATGCTTGACAGGAACTTATTTGGTCCTGCTGAGGTGCACTGGTGGAAGAAGGTTTGGGACAACTTCTCTTGGCCCAAATGCAATTTTTTCTTATGGTTGGTTGCTCAGAGGAAGTGCCTCACTTGGGAAAATCTTCGCAAACGTGGCTTTCAGGGACCCTCTATTTGCCTTCTTTGTTCTCACAGTAAGGAGTGTACCTCCCACTTGTTCTTTCTTTGCCCTTACTCTAGAGAGTTATGGCACAGATGGTGGGAGGCTTGGCATCATGGTTGTATTCATGCTACCTCCTTGATTGACTTTTGGGAAAGTTTGGGTAGACCTCCAACAAAGACTCCTTTCCTTCGGGTGGCTTGGTCTATTGGGCCTATTTTCATTCTTTGGAACCTTTGGTTGGAGAGGAACCGTAGAGTTTTTTGTGGTTCCAATTTGGTAAATCTTCAATTGTGGAAGAAGATAATTAGCAGGCTTCAGGAGACTATTTTGGCTAAGTGTGACATGTCTGAAAATCTTGATCCTGGTGATCTTGATATTGTGTGGAATTTGGGCTTGGGGGATAGTAGCCGGGGTTGCTTTGCTGGCAGAAGGTCCCGTCAAGTTCGACAACGGGTTTGTCGTGATGGGAGGTGGATGCCTCCCCCGGAGGGGGTCCTAAAGATTAATACTGATGGTTCTTCTCGTGGGAACCCTGGTCATGCTGGTGTGGGGGGTATTGGTAGAGGTAATGATGGTGGTGTGGTTTTTGTCTTCTCTAGTTACAAAGGGCAGCAGTCTAATAATCTGATGGAGGCCCTGGCTATTAAGATTGCTGTTGAGCGTGGATGCTCTTTAGGCTGGAGGAGGATCATTTGTGAGTTGGATTCTCAGATTGTTGTGGATTTGCTAAACAATCAAAGGTTGGATGATGTTAGTTGGCAATTGGCTTCCGTGGGCAGACAGATTTTGAGTCTTTGCAGCTCCTTGGATTCTGTCTCCTTTTGTCATATCCCTAGAGAGTGGAACAAAGTTGCCGACTGTCTTGCGAAGTGGGCCTCTGAGAATGTGGATGGCTGGGATATCAGTGGAAAGGATGAGCTTTCTTCTAATTATCTTGAGACCCTTGAGAGGTTATTAGTGGAGGACATGAATAGGTAGTGTTGTTGCTGGTTGGTCTGGTGGTGTTCTTTTTTGGTGGGCCTTTGGCCTTTGCTTTGTACTATGGTTCTGATTGAATAAAATTTTTACCCCTTCTTTAAAAAAAATAATGTATGGAGAAGCTAAATCATGCACTTCTACCTATTGGGATATTAAGGTGTCTCAACCTTAGTGAATCCCATGATTAATTATTTAATTATTTTCCCCTAAGTTGCTGAAATTATTTATTAAATGCTAAGTCACTTTGTGGGACCCAACAAATTATTTATTAAATGCTAAGTCACTTTGTGGGACCCAACAGAAAGTTGGCATCCTACATGCAAGGTGTGAAGAGAAATATTGTGACACTTGTCACATGGGTGCTCAATTAGGAAGTAGAAAATATTAAAACCTTCAAAAGGTGTGCCATGTTGACAAGTGGCAATCTATTTTGGAAGAAAGCATTGGCGAGGTCTACTTGTATGAGTATTTATCTCTTCAGAAAAGTGGAGGCAAGGAAAGGTGACACTTATCACCTAGGAACTCATTTGACCATTAAGAATTATGAAAACCTCAATGAGGAGCTCCATGATTCCATGTGGCATTAGTTTAACTTATTGAATAAAGCTTGGAAGGGAAATTTGCTAAACAAAGATAGAGTTGTCACTCGAAGTGACTAGGAGTCAAGGTTGAGTTCTAAATTGGAAATTGGCATGATTTTATCTATGGGAATCCAAGCATGTGAGGTTGCTTGTTTTTTGGAGTTGCAATCCTTGCATGTGTTTCATTGTTGTTTCATTTATGCACATGTTTGACAAGTTGTTAATCCAGTCACTTGGGACTCATGCATGTTGTCAATTTCAGTTTGCATGCATGTAGAGACTAAGGGATTAACACATGGAAATGTTCAACTCCCATGTATGAGAAGTATATAATGATGCCTTAGTGCCTTTTTGGTATGATGAGATATTGTAAATCTATATGTCGTTATGCTACTAGATTCACTCTAGAATTTATATCGCAGTGAATCAACACTTGCAAGAGCATAGACTCTGAACATTGTATGTAATAGCTTTGTTACTATAATATAATTGATTTTTTCTTTGGTGTGTGGGATTTTTCCCAAAAGGGTTTTCCCACATAAATTTTGTGTTGTGTGGTTTAATGGTTTAAATCTAAAAATAACTAATTGCATGTGCATTCTTAAATGAAATTGTGAATGTTTAAAGGATTTGAAATAAAGTTTTACAAACCCTCTACTAATTGATTTGCATTAGGGAAGCATTTTCGCACTCGGATTTACTTTTAGTTGGTATCAGATCCTAACTAGCTTTGTTATCCTTCTTGTGCTTGAAGGGTTTTTTGTGCTTATCTAGATTCAATGGGAGGTCTTATAAAGAGAGAGCTTTGTAATCTTGTTATAGATTTAAGATGGAAAGAACATCCAGAAGAATAGAGATGGATAAATTCAATGGAAGCAATTTTAAGTTGTAGAAACTCAAAATGGAGGATATGCTCGTAGATAAAGATCTATGGGTTGAAATATCCAATACAAAACCAACAACAACCTCATAAATTGATTGGGATATAATGGATGGGAAAGCCAAGGGTCTAATAAGACTCTATTTAGTTGATTTTGTGCTCCTAAATGTCCATAAGGAGAAGACTGTAGCTAGTCTTTGGAAGAATCTTGGTGATATTTATCAAAGGAAATTCTTGGTAAATAAGTTATTCCTAAGAAAGAAGTTGTATTCTCTAAGGATGGAGGAAGGAGGATCAAGCATTGATCACCTGAATACATTTGATATGCTTGTTGCTCAATTGGGTTCTGTTGGTGTGAAGATTGAAGATGAGGACCATTGCATGCTTCTACTATATTCTTTGTCAAACTCGTGGGACCACTTGGTGATGGCTATTGGAAGTAAAACAACCACTTCAATATGGAAGATGTAGTTGCTTTGTTGTTATCTAAAGAGATGTTTAGAAAATCTTATGAGATGGCCTAGGAGGCCCTATTTTTTCATTGTTGATCAAAGGATAAAGGCAAGAAAAAGGAAAATAAGTCTAAGTCCAAGTCTTTGGGGAGATCTAAGTCTATTGGTAAAAATTCCAAGGAAAAATGCAAGAATTGTAGGAAAATTTGGTCATTTCTATAAACATTGTAAGCAGGAGAAGAAAAAGAAAAACAAGTCTTTCTTCCATTCTAAATTCTATAAATCCTCTCAAGATGATGTAGATGCATTTATCATAACCTTGGAAATGCATGCATTGGAATATGTATGGTTGATTGACTCGGGTGCCTCTTTCCACATGACCTCTCATAGAAGTTGGTTCTCAAAGTATGAAGAATATGATGGTGGGAAGGTGTATCTAAGTGATGATGACACTCACCTAAATATTGTTGGTCGTGGAAGAGTTAGGATTCGATTCCTTGATGGTAGAGTGAAGGGGATTGATAGTGTATCACATATCCCTAGTTTGGCACAAAACCTACTTTCAATGAGTAAGTTCAATGATGTGGGAATGCAAGTTGTTTTCTTGAGTGGTGGATGCAAGATGATCAAAGATTATATGGTGTTTGCTAAGGGTGTTTAGATTAGCACCTTGTATAATCTGGATGCATGCATGGTTTAGTGCAATGGTGCTTATGTGAATTCCAAGAAAAGGGCTTTGGATTCTTCATCCTCACCATCAAATTAAGTAGAGAAGAAGACTATGGTGTCTACATCTAATGGTCATGATTTTTGGGTACCTAAGGGTGAAAATGCTTTGGAGATGAAGCTCCCAACTGAGAAGACAATGTTGTGGCACCAAAGGCTTGGCCATATTAGTGAGAAGGGTCTTAGAGCCCTAAAAAATAAGAGCCTTGTTGAAGGCCTTGATGATTGTAATCTTAAGTTTTATTTTTGTGAACATTGTATATATGGAAAACAACATCGTGTTTCATTTTATTCTAGTTCTCATAAATATTATGGGTTTTTGGATCATGTGCATTCTAATTTGTTTGGTCTAGTTAATACTCCTTCATTGTCTAGATCTGTGTATTTCCTCATAAGTAAATCTAAAGTTTTTAGTTGGTTTAACAAATTCAAATCCTTGGTTGAAAACCAAACTAGTAGAAAAATCAAGTGCTTGAGGATGGATAATGATGCTGATTTTTGTTCCACAAAATTCGATAGTTTCTATAAGGACCATGGGATCAACAGACACAAGACAAGTCCATACACCCCACAATAAAATGGAGTTGCATAGAGGATGAACAAAAAAAATTTGGAGAGGGTTAGGATTATGTTGAGTTGTGTTGGCCTTGAATAGAATTTTTGGGTTGAAGTTGTAGCCATTGCATGATGTTTGATCAATAAATACCCTACTTCGACGCTTGTTGAAAAGACACCCATTGAGGCATGGTTTGGCAATAAGCCCTCAAGGAGACATCTCAAAGTCTTTGATTGTGAGGCATATTCTCATGTGCTTGATGTGAAGAGATCTAAGTTGGAGAACAAGGCAGTAAATTGTATCTTCATCAATAATGGTGTCAGTGTGAAAGTGTACAAGCTTTGGGATCCAGTTGTAGAGAAGGTGCTCTACAGTAGGAGTGTGATATTCCATGAGCTGAAATCTTCCATAGTTGATCTATAGCCAGAGAAGGAAGAGAATCATAAGGAGGTAGTTCAAATTCAACCTACTCCTAAGAGAGATGAACTACATACTCCTAGTGGACCTGATGATGAGGAGAGCTCTATCAACTCTGATAACTCTGAAGAAAAGCAAGAACCTCAACCTCAACACTTGAGGAGATCTACATGAGAAATGTGGAAACCTAATAGATTTGGGTATTCTGTGTTGGATTCCAATTGCATATTTGCTTTGATTGCTAACACTGATGAGCCTAGGACTGTTAGAGAGGCTATGGGTATGCATGATGCAAATTCCCAGATGGAATCCATAAATGAAGAGATGGCATAATTGAAGAAGAATACTACATGGGATCTAGTACCTTTTTCCTAAAGGATAGAAACCCTCTGGATGCAAATGGGTGTTCAAGAAGAAAATGGGTCCTGATGGTAGTGTTGAGAAGCATAAGGAAAGGTTGGTCACAAAGAGATATTCTCGAGTGGAGGGAATAGATTATGGGGATATTTTCTCTCCTTAGCTAAGCTGACATCCATTTGTTTCTTATTATCACTTGCAATAGCTCATGACATTGAAATCGAGAAAATGGATGTGAAGACAACTTTCCTTCATGGTGACTCGAAGGAAGAAATTTATATGTCACATCCAAAGCATTTCATTGTGAAAGGTAAAGAAAATATAGAATGCTAGTAGAGAAAATCTTTGTATGGTCTGAATTAATCCCCTAGGATGTGGTACCAAAAGTTTGACATCTACGTGTTTGATGAGGTAAAAATAACCTCATCAATATAATGGGATCAATGTGTAAATCTAAACCCTTCAGCCTTAATAACCTTTCCAATTTATTACCTTTAGGAAAAATTAGTGGTCTCTTTCTATGAATAAGCGTACAAACTTTATTTCTTAAAGTTGATCAAATTTAACTAACTTATGTTGATTTAATGGTCTAGTCTTTGAGAATTTTGCAAGTCAACTCCACTCCCAATCACATTCCAATCAGAAGGGAAATGAATGTAGATCTTGACACTTTTGAAAACCAGCGAGCGAGTGCCAGAATTCCAGGAGCACACATTTTGGCCGAGTCTTTATAATTCTATTAATTTTCAATTTCAAAAACTTTATGTCTCATGAGAAGCCTCTTTAATATTGTATATCATGGGCTTTAAAGTCCCTTTTACTATGGGAAATCTATTGAAAGACTCGATCGACTAAAAAATAGGATTTTTGTTAGTCATTTTTCATATAAATATGTAACTGTTACAAATAATAAAGGAGACTATCGTAATGCTGCCAATTTGTCTTTGAGTAAAAACTACCATATGAATATGAGTTTTCCCGCAACTCTTTGAATTGTTGTGTAATATGGATGCATCTATGGAATGAAGTAACTAAGATTTTTTTCTAGTGCATGTGATCTGAAGTAGCTATAGTCACACCCGAGAGCTGGCCACTCGAGGGTTATAGATAGATAGATAAGTATTTTGTTTCTTATTTTGTATTTTCCTTTAGTAGATAATAGTTGAATTTTCATTTCAATTTCATGAGTATATGTTATACTGTTAGTGTCAAGCCTGCGGGTTGTAACTGAGTCTGTAGTTTATAAGCTTAACATTTGAATGTGTAGAGCACCTTTCTTCAATTGATTCTAATTAATGGTTTTATGATTAGCAGTTGGCTTGTTATCTTTTGCATTATATAAATGTTTCCTAATTTCTTTACATGCTTTACTTCTTCAGCAATTTATGCATTCTTTAGATTAATCATTTCCATGCTTTCTAGTTTAATGGTGATGCTTTTAGATTCTTAATTTTCTATTTTCTGATTTGAGTTATTTTCCTGCTTTCTAGATAGATGATTTATTGCTTTTAAGATTAGAGACCCCTTAGCTTAGAACTTTTATTCAGATGATTGGTGCTTAAGAGAGAAGTTGAGGTGTTCTCTATTGCATACAGTCGTTGGACACTTCCCGGTCTATATATTGATGCATTTATTCACTAAAGTGTTAGGACCTAACGACAGCCTGTCACTTTTTGGCACTGTTGCCGAGGATGCCCTTTTTCTAGTGTTAGTAGGATATATCTTGAATACCTCTCTTAGGGATAGGAATAGTTCCTTGGCTT
Source organism: Sequoia sempervirens (assembly GCA_007258455.2). NCBI lineage: Eukaryota > Viridiplantae > Streptophyta > Pinopsida > Cupressales > Cupressaceae > Sequoia > Sequoia sempervirens. The sequence goes on from VDFB02267965.1 coordinate 43,690, forward strand.
ATTTTCTGCATGGTCAAGAAATGAGTCCCCCATGGAAGATTCATACCAAAAACCCCCCAGTCGACGTACCAACAAGTAGGGAGGAAGGAAACTTAGACCAAGAACTAAGGAATTGACCGAACAAGATCAACTTGAGACCTTCCCATATGCCCCAGAAAGAGAACGAATAGTGGTTAAGGAGCATATTCTTTTGCAAACTCTTGAACCTCCTGCCACTGAGCAAGTTGTGGAAGAGGATCACACCCCTTTCAACACCATGGGTGACCGTAGAAATGTTGAAAATAACCACAACAATGATAACCCCCCACCACGCACATTCACTTATCTGATTGCTATTGATGCAAATGATGACACAACAATGAAAAATATCTCACTGACCTTCTTTCCAACCTTTCAAGGTTCGTCTACTGAGGACCTTGATCAGTTCCTATTTGAATTCAAAGTCATGTCAAACATATGACTACAAGAATGATAATCAGAAACTAAAACTTTTCCCTTCCACTCTAAAAGACTCAGCTATTAGCTGGTTTATGGGGCTAGATTCTCAGTCAATAACCTCTTGGGATGAAATGCAGTCTGTCTTTTTGCAGAAATACCAAAGTTACTGCAAGGTGACTAATAGAAAAGAAGAACTGTTCAAAATAAGGAAAAATGAGGATGAAAGTTTAGAAGATTACCTAGATAGGTTTATCTTCTTGTCCAGACGATTTGGTGGAGAAGTCATAAGTCTTGATATTTTAAATACCTTATTCCTCAAAGGTCTTGATGATGAAGCTCAGAGGAGTTTAGACTTAATGGGAAAAGGAGATGTGTCCCAACTGAGACTGGAAAAAATAACGGAATTATGTCGGATCTTCTCTCATACTTGTGGAGGTATTAGGAAGTCCACCCCCTTACGTGGTTCTAATGACATAAATAAACTTCGTGAGGAATTGGCCAATTTCAAGACTGACATTCTTGTCCAACTAAACACCACCTTAGACAACATACAAGCTAAAACCAGAAATCCTGAGACCTTGTCTATTTATTGCCCTAGGTGTTGAAATAAACATTTTCTCAGAGAGTGTCCCTTGGACAAAGTTGAAAAGATTGACATTTGTCAAGTATGTGACAAGAACCACCCCACCGATCAATGCGAGCTATTGATTTCCATCAAAAATTCCAATAAAAGAACACCAATTGAGGAAGAGGTGAACATTGTCAACCAAAGAACTGGAGTAATTTTACCTATGGCCAGAATTCTAATCCTAACTAGTGGCCCCAATAAAATTGGAACAATAATTAATGGTCAGTGCCTTGGCCTCAAGCACCACTACCAGTACCCTCTAACTGGGGAACCTATCCTTGGGGACCACCAGACTGGATGAACCAATCTTGGGGTAACCCTCAGTGGCCCAACCAATCTCAACAGTAGCGGTACCCTCAAAATCCCATTCCTCAATGGAATCAACCCCAGCATCAGTTTTATTCTGATCCCAGGAGGATTCCTACTCAATAGACACTCTTACCACCTCCCCAGAATGCTCAATAGACTAAAAAAATTAACCAATGGCCACTTTTGGTGCAACCAGTCCCTAATCCAAAGAACAATCATCCAAATACTCTAGTGTTTCGCCGAACAAGACAATGTCACCGGACTTAACACAATACACTATGGAAACCTATAGTTGAGGTCTGGTAAAACACTTTTGCAATCGACTATCAAAGAAATCATACATGAACATGTCAAGAAGTCTACTAAGGAAACAATAATAACACCCACACCCATAGAACAAACCCTAGACACTACGCAACATGAGCCCGACCCGCCATCTTCAGTAGGAGTTACCGACCTACCTCAGGAGGAGGAGGATCAGTCTCCAACTGAAGTTCTAAAAAATCTCGCGCCTAAAGACAAAACCAAAACCCCTTTTCGGAGCAATTGAAACCAATTTCTATGAAAGATGCTCTGGAAAAAACTTCACTACGAAAACTACATTAATACAGGAAATTAAATGACTATAGATTGAAGTTCCCTTGTTACAAGTGATTAAAAAAATCCCTAAGTTAAACCGGTTGATTAAACAATTGTGCATCAAAACTCCAGGGAGGGAGCCAAAATGAATCAACACTGTTCATATCAATGGATACCGAGCTGATTTGTTAGCTGGAACAATCATTGCTCTAAAATATGATGACCCAGGGAGTCCACTCATAACAATAACAGTTAATGAGGTAGCAATACCCAACGCTTTAGTGGACCTCGGAGCAGCCATTAACGTAATGATTGTTGATGTGATGGAAAAATTAGGACTTACTGATCTACACCCCACAACTACAGTCCTAGAAATGGGAAATCAATCCATAGCTATTCCCAAAGGCATCATTGAAAATGTTCTTGTCAAGGTGGATGGATGGGAATATCCAGTGGATTTCTAGATAATTGAATCCCCTACTCCCAAAGATACTTATCCAATAATTTTGGGATGACCATGGTTGGCTACGGTTGTAGCCAAAATTGACTGCATGGAGGGAGGAATGACATCTCCCATGGATCTAATAGTAAACAGTTGTTTTTGTATCCTCCTACTAAGCCTGCCGAACATAGTAAAGTATGGATTGATGAACCAGAAAGTCCTACTGGACAGGAAAATTTGGCTTCACTAGCCATGGTATTCATCAAGCAACATGGTGAAGAATTAGAGGATGAATTAGAGAACAATGTGGGAAGTATTGCAATAGACTCTAGTAGTGAAGAGATGTCAGATGTAGAAAAAATCCTAGGACACCCAATCAACACAAACCAAGTAGAATTTGATGATGCTAAGTTTATTATATTTCCTTTCCCTTTGATGAACCTAGTTCCAAAAACTTTCCATTTCTTTGTAGATGTTGCTCGGCTTCATAAAACTGTACAGCACAACTGTCCACTTAACACACTGACAAGGCCCATTCACACTGTCACATCCAATTATCCTGGAGTCAAAACTATTATGTTGCTGGCAGGAAAAACTTTGAACATCAATAGTTGGTTGACTGAGACAGAAGAACAAAGACTGTTTGATACCCTGGTGAGTAGATATAAAGCGTTCACCTAGGACTATAAGGATATGAGAGGAATACACCCTAGTGTGTGCACACACCATATCTATACTGAGGATGTTTGACCTACTCACCAACCACAATAGAGACTCAATCCTACCCTCAAAGACATCGTTAAAACTGAGATTGAGAAACTCTTGCAAGTAGGATTTATCTACCCAATTTATGACAAGTGGGTGTCACCCTTGGTTGTAGTTCCAAAGAAGAATGGGAAGTGAAGAGTGTGTGTAGATTATATGGAGCTCAACAAAGTGACATGCAGAGATTATTTTCCCTTGCCATTTGTGGACCAAGTACTAGATAATCTGGCTGGGAGAAAATATTTTTCATTTTTGGACGGATTTAGTGGATACAACCAGATATAGGTAGTAGCAAAAGACCAAGATAAGATGACCTTTACCTACCCTTGGGGGACATTTGCATATAGGTTTCTTCCCTTTGGGCTACGTAATGCTCCTGCCACATTTCAGAGGGCCATCCTAGCTATATTTATTGAGTTGGTAAATGAGTGTGTGGAAGTCTATATGGATGACTTCACTGTATATGGTTCAACCTTCAATGAAGCCCTCACAAATCTAGACAAAGTGTTAAAATGATGTGAGGATCATCGGTTGTCCCCCAGTCATGAGAAATGCTTAATCATGGTGGAACAAGGAATAGTGCTAGGACATCATATTTCAGCAGAATGGATTAAGGTTGATTCCAAGAAAATTGAAGTCATACAATAACTTGAGATCCCAAAAACTCTGACTAATGTTAGGAGTTTCTTAGGGCATGTTGGATACTACCGAAGATTCATAGAAAACTTTAGCAAAATTGCAGCCCTGATGTTTTCTCTCCTTCAAAAAAATGTTGACTTCACTTGGACACCTGAGTGTTAGTCCTCATTTAAAATTATCAAAGAGAAACTCATCTTTTCCCCTGTCCTATGAGGACCTAACTGGAACCTGCCATTTCACATTTATGCTAATGCATCTAATGACGCCATTGGAGTGATTCTAGGGAAAGAAGATGAGAATGGAGGGAAATATGTTATATATTTTATCAACAAAAATTAGATGCCAACAAAGAAGAATTACACCACAACAAAGAAAGAATTCTTGGCTTTAGTGCATTCCATCAAGAAATTTAGACATTATGTCACATGATATAAAGTTACAGTGCACACAGACCATGCAGCCATCAGGTATCTCATGAATAAATCAGTGGTAAATGCAAGGATAATCAGGTGGTTACTCCTTCTCCAGAAGTTCAATGTGACAATTTTTGACAAACCAGGGAAGTCCAGCGTAGTCATGGACTTCTTATCTTGGATAAAACATGATGGAAACTGTGCTCCGGTACAGGACGAATTCCCAAATTAAAATTTGTTCGACATCTCCACTAAAACTCCTTGGTTTTCTGATATTGTGAATTACTTAGCCACCACAAAAGTACCACCTCATTTTTCGTCAAAACAAAAGAAATGCCTCGTAAGAGAGAGTGCCCCTTTTAAATGGATTAATCGAATCTTGTTTCGATGTGGACTCGATATGGTTTTTCGATGGTGTGTTAGGGAAAATGAGACCTACAATATACTTAGGGCCTGTCATGATGACCCTTCTGAGGGGCATTATTCTGCTAAAAGGACAACTCACATGATTCTTGGAGCAGGAGACTATTGGCCTTCAATGCATAAGGACACCAAGAAGTACGTTCACAGATGTGATGAATGCTAAAGGGTAGGAAGACCAACCACATCCAATGAAATTCCCCTACAACCTCAGGTAGTCCTTGAACCATTTGAAAAGTAGGGATTGGATTTTATTGGCCCCATAGACCCTCCTTCGCAAGGAAAAGAGTATATTCTGGTATGTACTGACTATATGACTAAGTGGGTTGAAGTGAAAGCACTACGCATTGCTAGGGAAGAGTAGGTAGCTAACTTTCTTTATAATAGAATCTTTCTCAGATTTGGGGCTCCAAGAACAATTGTTACAGATCAAGGCCCCTAGTTTATGTCTAAAGTCCTATCGGCATTCACAAATCACTTCCAAGTAAGTCACAAGAAGTCCTCACCCTACCACCTGTAGGAAAATGAACAAGTTGAGGTCGCTAATAGGGAACTGGAGAATATTTTGATAAAAATGGTCTCTTTGGGAAGGAAAGATTAGGATAGGAAACTACTGGAAGCTGTCTGGGCCTACAACACGACCTGGAAGTCAACCACTAGCTAAACCCCTATGAGTTAGTCTTTGGGAAGAAGCCCCTCTTGCCCATTGAATTCGAGCTCTAAACCCTTAGGACAGCCATGGGATTGGGCATGGATCTTAAACGAGCTCAAAATGAGAGTCTTACAACTTAGTGAACTAAATGAACTCCGTTTGGATGCCCTCCATCAAACTGAACTAGTCCAGCAACAATGTAAGGTCTGGCATGACAAACATATCAAAGAGAAACAATTCCATACCGTGGATTGGGCATTATTGTTCGATTCCAAATACAAGGATCATCAAGGGAAACTTAGGACACACTGGCTCAAACCATACAAGATTTCTGAAGTGTTTGCTAACGGTTTGGTCCAATTAAAACCAATTGATGGCACTGACACCCGAACTCTTCTGGTTAATGGGCATCGATTACGCATCTACCATAAACCCATTAACAAAGAGGAGTTTACAAAAATGGTAGAAACGCAGGAAGAAATCCATGACATTGACTCTGTTGTGGCGGAGTCAATATAGTCAATATAGTTGTTAAACAAATAACCCAAAAAATAAATAAATAAATAAATAAAACAAAATAAAAATAATAAAAAATAAAATCATCATTTCATTTCTAAAAAATTTCTTCAATTTCTTCATCAACTCCACCATTAGGACTTGGCTAAAGTTTTTTTTGTATTTTTCAAAACTTCATCTTTTGGCGAACCCAATTCTGACACACCTTGCTATGATGCTCTGAAATCTAGTAGCATAGCTATTGTGATGCTCCGAAATTGTTGTTGCGATGTTCTGCAATTGTTGCTACAATGCTTTGAAATCTACACATCAAATTGGTTTCATGTCTTGTCATGATCCTGCATTTTAATTCATCACTTAATGATGCTTTGGAAAGTCAAGGCCAAAGTATCACAATTTTCTTCCTTTCAGCTGCATCTTTTCAATGATGCTCCAAAATTCTACTCGGATGCTCTGAAATTTTGTTTGAATGCTCCAGAAATTTTGGTTGCTGGTCTGGCTACATCTTTCTATGATGCTCTGGAAATCTTGGTTCTTTCCCTAGTTGCATCTGTTAGCGATGCTCCAGAATCCTCAATCTGGTTACTCTGTTACGATGACATCTTTCTATAATAATTCCAGAACTCGTTTCTTCTCTACTTTGGGTGTATTACTTGATAATGCTCCGAATTTTTTTTATAAATTTTGTCTTTCTAGTGTTTTTTAATTTTTCCTAAGTTTCGTCCATGCCCATCCTTTAATGTCACTTTGAGATTTGCCCCCCTATGATTACTCTACTGCATCACATCAAATCCTTCCATAATAAATAAGATTATTATGACACCTTTTGTCATGATAATTTATATCATTACTTCAACCATCCCATCCATGCCATTATTATTCGCCGCCACCCTCGCCAACCATATGACTATCCAATTACGTTAGCAAAGGTAAGTGACATTTGATCTAACAACAAGACCTAAGGTATGTGCGAATTTATTTATTAAAAGGGTTAGTATTTTTTTTGAATAAAGGTTAATTAATTGGCATGATTTGTTACCCTTGTAACTTTGAAACTTGTGCCCTTTACATGATTGGTAAGAGTACGACAGCAGTTTTAATTCCCCATGAAAGGTCATCATCATTATGCAGTAAGGTGACAAGAAAGCTAGTAATTAATTCTTTCCTCGTCAAGTATATAGACGCAAAACTCTTTTTTCGTCTATTATTTAGAGAATCAAGCATTCTAGAGTTCTGTAAAATTTCACCAAGCAACAAAGGAAATGGGAGGCACTAAGAAAAATTTTGAGCCAACTTTTTCAATGCCATTGCTGACATTAAGCAATATAGCAGTTTTATTTCAAAGGGTTGGATGTTTGGACTTCATGAAACAATTTAAAGGGCACACAAAGCAGCTGGTGAAGGAATTTGTTGAGAATTTTGCAGATGGGAAGAGTGTGGTGCGTGGAAAACCATTCCAAGTAAGTATGGAATTCCTTGCTTGTCTTTCTGGCCTTGAGAATAAAGGAATTCATTTAAATGAAAATACCCACGTCCCTTATCAAAAGTTAATAGATTTGTTCCATAGGGAAGGGGAACCCCAACCTGTAATGACCATAAACACTAGGGGAAAAATAAGGTAATTCATAGAATGTCTATTACAGAACCCTAGAGGTCTGTTACAGCTTGGATTATTAAATATTTCACTTGTAAGGGACAAATGACTACAATAGTGGGACCCCCTTTTCGCCTGCTTACTCATTTACACCACATCATTGAGGACCCTACTCTTAGGGTAAATTTACCAGCTTTTCTCTGCCATTGAGTCACCTCTATGATAGAAAATTATAAAATTGGGACAACACCCCTTAAACATCATGGTCTAATACAATTAATATGTAAATACCATTTCTGCCATAAGTCAGAGAAAAAGTGGCAAAGGTTTCTACGAAAATTTGAGAATGAAGAGCCAAGGAGGCCACTTGAGGAAGGAGAATCCTCTAAACAAAAGGAATAGTCTGTAGAGGAACCCTCCTCAGAGGCATTAGGTGCCCTTGAATCCCATTATACCTCCATGGCTCCTAGCAGTGATGCACCGAAAACCTTACCAGATGAATTACAAACCCCAGGACAGGAAGGGCAGTTGGGAATTGTACATTTTGAAGAAGAGGAGGAACCCCCTCAAAAGAAAAAGAAATGAAGTAAAATTATTTTTCAAATAACTCCTCCTGTATGGAGGAGTAAACGGTTATCTTTAGGGGCAAGTGAAATCGAACCCCAAAATATAGGCAGTAGTTCAAAAAGGAAAAAGGCCAAGACTCCAATAAAGGTGGTAGGAATTAATATTCCACTTGATACTGAGGCAATAGATGGAATAAAAGAGCAAGGGGATGAACTTTCCAACAAAAAGAACAAAGAAACCCTATCACTTGAAGAACAGAAAAGGGAAAGAACACAATCGCCTCACTCAAAGAAAAATGAAGATGAACGTGTGGGAGGATTCTCTCCTTTCCTTAACAGGTTGGAAAGTATACCTGAATTTGTTGAAAGAGTGCCTCAGGAAAATCCTCATGCATCTTTCTCTATGGATACTAATGAAGAAGAAGACAGACCTCATATTGATGGATAAATTCCTTGCTCCTCCTTACTTGAAGAAACTAAAGAAGGAAGTATGCCTCATAATGAGAATACAGAAGAGATAGAAGAAGTGCTTCCTGAGAGCACTGAAACAAAAATTGCACCCCATATTGATGAAAAAGTGGAAGAAGTGCCTCACTCATCCCTTCCTAAGGACAACAAAGAAGAAAATGTGCCTCATCCTGATGAAGAAATTCCTCACACACTCTTTTCTGTGGACACAAGGGTCGAAGAATCTAGTTAGAGAAATGAGGAATTAGAAAAGCTAAATATAGAAATTGAAGGATTAAGAACCAGGTTGCAAGATGACGAGGCACAAATTAATCAATAGAAAGAAGAAATGTGGTGCAAACTGCCATTTTCCATAAAAGAAATCAGGAAGTTGCCAAATTGATTGTGCAAATGGAGGAAAAAGACAAGCTTATTGAGTAGTTGCAATTCCAGATCCAACAATGGAATCAATAGGGTAAACAGAATCAAGATGCTCTATGTGAAAAAGAAAAATGTATTCAAGATTTGAAAAATAATTTATGCAATTATTCAGTGCTTTTGAAGAAGAAAAGAATTGACAATAAATTGAGTTAAATGCCTCTGTGAGTAAAATTGTGGAGCTAGAACAAAGTTTGCAAGAGAGTGACACTCAGTCAATCATGGAATCAAAGGGGACAAAAAATAAATCTATTGTTATAGACTAGTTCTAGGTACATATTCCCCCAATTCTAATGAAATGGATAGAGCATTGTTACTTCTTGAAGGATGTGGAATTTGAAAATAATAGGTTAAAGAGGGAATTAGTCATGTTAAAAGAATCTTTCCATCAGGCATATAGGGATAAGCAGGATGCCTGTGAAATTGGTGAATTGTTATTAGCCTGTAGAAGACCATCTAAGTTGTACTCCATGTTTCTTAATGAGTAGCTTTTAAGATGGAAGTTGCAAATAATTCGCCAGAACCAGCCTCATGACCCTGATATCAAGGAATTTGTAAAAGTATTTATTGATTCACTCCCTGAACAGTAGAATTTTTTGTGAGTTCTTTGTTCACAATTTGCTCTTAGAAAAGTATACAAATTTCTTTATTAACTTCTTTGTGGGGGAGATAGAATTAACATCATTCCTGTCCACTATGAAAAATCAACTTCACTGGAAAGACAGATCTAGAGAGTATGCTCAGGCAAAAAAGACTGTAGGGTTACAAATGAGATACCCTCATAGGAAGCCTCTCTCTTTCAAGAAATAATTTTTGGGTGTAAAAAGTAAATAGGAAGTACAAGTCAAATACAATAACAATCTGAGGTTGTGTCATGATTACTTTCAAGAACAAGGGCCACATTTAATAGGACCAGCATGCCATGCATGTGAAGTAAGGTATACTCCTCTTCCCATGCATCTCAAAAAGAGGGAAATAATTTCACCTCTTAATATCAGATGGTCCTACAGAAGAGCAGTAGCTTTGGCCAAAATTTTGGAGGAATTAAAGATCAACTAGATTGGTATGAGGTACAGATCTCCCTTGCTTCTTTTACCGCCACCTTTAGTATACACCAACCTAGACCAAAGTGAGGACAGTTTTTCCAGGTGGAGACAAAGGGTCACTTTTCATCATGGATTCTTGAGGAATACAAATATAGTAGACATAGAGGCAAATGATGTGTATGATCTCAGTGCTAAGTATGAGGAAATGAATAAAAGGAATGATAGGCAAGGGACACACCAGAGAGTAGGAGGACTTGCTTGGACTTAGGAAGGGGAGGAAATGATAAGGTAAAAATAACCCCATCATTATAATGGGCTCAATATGTAAATATAAACCCTTTAGCCTTAATAACCTTGCCAATTGATTACCTTTAGGAAAAATAAGTGCTCTCTTCCTATGAATAAGAATGCAAACTTTATTTCTTAGAATTGATTGAATTTAACAAAATTATGTTGATTTAATGGTCTAGTCTTCAAGCATTTCGTAGGTCAAATCCTCCCAATCACATTATAGTCAAAAGGGAAATGAATGCAGATCTTGACACTTTTAAAAACCAGGGAGCGAGCACCGGAATTCTAGGAGCACACGTTTTGGCCAAGTCTTTATAATTCTGTTATTTTTTAGTTTCAAAAACATTATGGCTGATGTGAAGCCTCTTTAATATTGTATATCATGGGCTTTAAAGTCCCTTTTACTATGGGAAATCTGTTGAAAGACTCAATCGACTGAAAAATAGGATTTTTGTTAGTCATTTTTCATATAAATATGTAACTATTACAAATAATAAAGGAGATTATCATTATGCTACCAATTTGTCTTTGAGTAAAAACTACCATATGAATATGAGTTTTCCCACCACTCTTTGAATTACTGTGTAATATGGATGCATCTGTGGAATGAAGTAACTAAGAGATTTTTCCAATGCATGTGATCTAAAGTAGTTGTAGTCACACCCGAGAGTTGGCCACTCGAGGGTTATAGATAGATAGATAAGTATTTTGTTTCTTATTCTATATTTTCCTTTAGTATATAATAGTTGAATTTTCATTTCATTTTCATGAGTATATGTTATACTATTAGTGTCAAGCCTGCAGGTTGTAACTGAGTCTATAGTTTCTGAGCTTAACATTTGAATGTCCGAAGCACCTTTCTTCAATTGATTCTGATTAATGGTTTTATGATTAGCAGTTGGCTTATTATCTTTTGCATTATATAAATGTTTCCTAATTTCTTTACATGCTTTACTTCTTCAGCAATTTATGCATTCTTTAGATTAATCGTTTCCATGCTTTCTAGTTTAATGGCGATGCTTTTTAGATTCTTAGTTTTCTTATTTCTTATTTGAGTTATTTTCTCACTTTCTAGATAGATAGTTTATTGCTTTTAAGATTAGAGGCCCCTTAGCATAGAACTTTTATTCATTTGATTAGTGCTTAAGAGAGAAGTTGAGATTTCCTCTATTGCATACAGTCGTTGGACACTGCCCAGTCGATATATTAATGTGTTTATTCACTAAAGTGTTAGGACCTAACGATAGCCTGTCAGTGTTGTCCTTGGGATTTCTGAGATCTAAATCTAAGCATTATGTTTATTACAAGGCTAAAAATGGTCGCATTCTCATTATTGTCCTATATATGGATGATATGTCATTCATTGGGAATGGAAAAAGCATGTTTTCATATTTGAAGTCTCAGTTATCAGCATAGTTTGAGATGAAATATCTAGGTGCAATGAACTATATTTTAGGGATTGAGATCAAAAGAGGTAGAGCTAACAAAAAGCTTTGGTTTAGCTAAAGCAAGTATGTGAACTTTGTGTTGGAGATATTTAGCATGACTACTTGTAGATAGATGGTTGTTCCAGATGTTCAGGGGACAAAGCTTTTTGTGGAGGATTGTTTGAAATCTCCTACCAAGATGGAGGACATGACTAGAGTTCCTTAGGTAAGTGTTGTTGGCAACTTGATGTATGCTACAGTTTGTACTAGGCCAAAAATTTCCCAAGCAGTGGGAGTCCTTAGTCAGTTTATGGCTAATCCTAGACAAGTGCACTAAGATGCCATGAATAGAGTTTCCAAGTACTTGAGGGCTACTTTTGAGTGTGCCCTGTGTTTTCATGGTCATCCTATTGGACCTCAACATTCAGTGAGCATTCATGGATATGTGGATTCAAATTGGGCAGGTGACATTAATAGTAGGTGATCCACTAGTGGATATGTTTTCATGATGTTTGGCGGTGCTATAAGTCAAAGGAGTAAGCAACAATTTGTAGTTGCTTTGTCCACTACTAAAGCTAATTACATGACAATTACTCATGCTTGTAAAGAATTCATTTAGCTTAAGAGACTATGTTCAAATATTGGTTTTGATGAAGGATAGATTACTATTTATTCTGATAGCCATAGTGCTATATATTTAGCAAAAAAGTATACTTTCCATGCCAAAACAAAGTACATTGATGTGCAATTTCACTTTTTTTGTGATATGGTGGAAGATGGAAAGGTTAACTTGGAAAAGGTGGAAACTTTGTTGAATGTTGCAAATGCATTGATAAAGCTAGTGAGCACAAAGTAGTCTAGATGGTGTGTTGAATCAATGGGCCTTGTGGCCTAAGTACTGATACAAAGGCTCCTATAAGGTCTTTGACAAGTGGGAGAATGTTGGGATTAAGGTGTCTCAACCTTAGTGAGCCCCATGATTAATTATTTAATTATTTTCCCCTAAGTTGCTGAATTTATTTATTAAATGCTAAAATATGTGTTTCCAAATTGCTAAGTCACTTTGTGGGACCCAACGGAGATTTGGAATCCTACATGCAAGGTGTGAAGAAAAAAATTGTGAAACTTGTCACATGGGAACTCAAATGGGAAGTAGAAAAGATTAAAACATTTATAAGGTGTGCCACGTTGACAAGTGGCAATATATTTTGGAAGAAAGCATTGGCAAGGTCCACTTGTGTGAGTATATATCTCTTTGAAAAAATGGAGGCAAGGAAAGGTGACACTTGTCACCTAGGCGCTCATTTGGGCATTGAGAATTGTGAAAACCTCAACAAGGAGCTCCATGATTCCATGTGGCATCAATTTGATTTTTTGACTGAAACTTGGAAGGGAAAGTTGTTAAGCAAAGACAAAGTTGTCACTCAAAGTGACTAGGAGTCAAGGCTGAGTTCTAAATTGGTAGTTGACTTGATTTTCTCTATGGGATGCCTAGCATAAGAGGTTTCTTTATTTTTGGATTTGCAAGTCTTGCATGTGTTTGCGTGTTTTTGCATGTATGCTAATCAAGTCACTTGGGACTCATGCATGTTGTCAATTTCAATTTGCAATGCAGAAACTAAGGAATTGACACATGGAAATGTTCAACGCCCATGTATGAGAAGCATATATTGATTCCTTAGTGCATTTGTTGTATGATGAGAGATTGTAAATCTATATGCCATTATGTTATCAGATTCACTCTAGAATTGGTATCACAGTGAATCAACACTTGCAAGAGCATAGACTCTAAATATTGTATGTAATAGCTTTGTAACTGTAATATAATTGATATGTGCTTTGGTGTGTGGATTTTTTTCTCGAAAGGGTTTTCCCACGTAAATTTTGTGTTGTGTAGTATAATGATTTAAATTTGAAAATAACTAATTGCATGTGCATTCTTAAATGAAATTGTGAATCTTTAAAGGATTTGAAACAAAGTTTTGCAACCTCTCTCCTGATTGATTTGCATTAGGGAAGTGTTTCTGAACTTGGATTTCCTTTCACTACCTGATGGATTGGTTTATCCCTTATCAAGTAATTATTAGTAATACGAGGTTAGATTTAAATGTCAACTAAAGATGTGTTTTTGAGATGATGCTAGTATTATATGTAAGACTAAGGAGTTCTAGGGATTCCCTATGAATATGATTATAGTAATTGAGTGTACTGATATAAAGGAAAATTCATATTAAATAAACATTTAAAAATTATGCTAATTGATCAAAAATATATTTCTATAGGTTGATGTTACAACTGAATGTTATAGTTGTTGATTCTAGAATGGATAATAATCATTAATTGTTATGCGTAACAACCTTAAGCAAATAATAGACTAATACGAAAGGAAAGAAAAAATACTAATTTCAATGGAAAAGTTGCAACATACCTCAAGTGGGCCCTTGCTTGGGTAATTGCACTCTCTTAATTCACAAAGTAATTATCTAATCAATTCCTTATGCTCAATTAGCTCAATGCTTCCATATAAAATATTGTTATTGATTGCTATCCAAAATAAAGATACAAATCCTGATAAAATATTACAATTACATTTAGTCTATAGATCTTTACAGTATATAGACTAACCAATCTCAATGTTGTAAAAAACTAGGACTCCTACGTACAAATTTCAACTCATTCCTTTGAGATAGGAAGAGGATTATTCATAATGAGGACATAAGATAGAAATTCAGAAATATAGTCTTGGTATAATTATTCTAACATATATGGAGAAATTGATTTCATAGGAATGTATGGACAAATGATAGAGGTGTCTAGTAGAAATTATCACCATAATCAAAGAGCCCGTGTTTTTTTATGGTAGATTATCATTGGTGGAAAAAGTATTTAATTCTCTAGCCTCATTTGATTGTAGCTAGCTCGACTATAGGTGTCAATTCTTCTTATTGTAGGCCCACAATATTTTAGTTGCACATTATCTATTTTTGTGGCTATAGGCCAACAATAGTTCATTGGTTATAGTTTCCTACTCCCTTGCTTTTTTCATGACATATTATTTCTTCTACAAGGTACTTATTCATTATAATCAACACAACTTATCAGATCATCACATCACATTTCAATAATAATTACATACATATGCAAGTTCTAAATATATAGAATTATAAATAATTAGTTCTAGTGCTTTATGGTTGAACATAAAGTCTTAGGAATATTTGGAATTTTTATGAATACATCATCAAAACATGGAAAATAACCTAATTAAAATGGCAATTATACAACCCATCAATTGGCAAGGTCACTACGCAAATTCTTGTCCTCAAGGGTTTCTAGTAGTTGGTAGTCATAATGTAACTTCAAATATGACAATTGGAGATGTTGGAAAGTCTCATAGAATATTAGTGGTGGTATATAACCATTAGAAAAAGCATTAGAGTACCATTTTGGAGACCTCAAGTATGTTGGGTGATATGCATGCTTCTATTTTGTTTGATTCTAGTGCTTCAAATTATTTTATCTCCCCATCCCTCAGTGTAATATGGGCTTATGGCAACAAGGTAGAATTACCAGTGGAAATTTAAGCTAGCTACCAATATTATGGTGGTTTTAGACTCCATTATATTTGGTTGTATGTTGAATTTATGCACCTTAATCACCACTAACAATTTCCACATCCTACCTTTGGGGTCCTATAATATTGTATTGGGTATGGATTGGTTAGAGGCTCATGAAGTGAGAATTGACTATCAATGTAAGTCAATAGCATGTGTGAATGATCTTGATCAACAAGTAGAGATAAGATGGGTCAAAAGGCCCATATCTTTTTGCATCATTTCAACCATACAACTAAAATAGAGCAAATGGAAGGGATGACAAATGTTTTCTATCTCAATGATTGATCTCTTCAAGATCAGTGTCATGAGGTGTCTCTTGATGATCACTATCTCCTTAGGGAGTTCATTGATGTGTTTCTAAGTGAGATTCTTGGTATCCCACCAAAATGAGATGTATATTTTCATATGGATCTTGTTCTAGGAGCTAATTCCATCTCCTATGCATCATACTACATGACCACTCAAGAACTCAATAGCTTTTCTTGCAACTAGAAGAATTGTTGGGAAAGGTACACATTCATCCTAGTGCATCCCCTTGGGGCACACCAATCATATTTTTGAAGATGGTTGTGTATCGACTACTAGCAATTAAAAAAGTGGTGGTGAGAAATTGATATCCTTTTCCAAGAATCAATTATCTGTTTGACGAAATGAAGGGAGCCAAGATGTCTCTGATATTGACCTAAAGTATGGATATCATCAACTTCACATTTGTAAGGAAAAAATTCATTAGATTATATTTTATACTCATTATGGACAATATACATTCTTAGTAGTTTCATTGAGGTTGATCAATGCTCCTTTAATGTTTATGAGTTTGATGAATGGGGTATTTTGGACTTACTGGAGCAACAGGTCCACTTACACCACATTCTTCAATGCTTGCAAGAGCATCAAATTTATAGAAACCTATTGTAGTGTGAATTATTTTAGCTAAAGGTAAATATTTGGCTCATTTCATATATATTGAGGGTATCTCAATTGACCCCTTGAATATTCCAACCATTGTGGATTGGCTTATGCCCTCAAACATGTCTAAGGTTTTTATTTTCATGGGATTGGTGGGTTAACTATTGATTCAAACAAAATTTATCAATAGTGATACACTTTATCACTCTCTCCAAAAAAAATGAAATAATTCTATGTGGTTGAAGAAGTGTGAATCGAACTTTCAATTTTTTAAGGAATAGTTGACTAGTGCACCTATCCTTATTATACCTAATCCTACAAAAAAAATTATGGTTTTCGCTAATTCATTCTTATTTATGTTAGGGTTAGTTCTTATGTAGGAGGTTTGAATGATTCCTACAAGTCATGAAAAATCAAGGATTGTGAACTAAATTATACCACCCACAATTTATAATTGGGATTTTTTTGTTAGGAATAGGTGTATTACACCTTGCACAAGAAAAAATTATTTAATTATATAAAATAAATATTTATTTGTGGTGAATCTTAGGTGATTTTTTAACCACATTAAAATTTTATTTAGGTCCACTTGTAAAGTTGTATATAACATTGGTTAGATATTTTATGTGTTGGTTGCATATGGGAAAGATATTTAATATTGAGTGAAACATAGAAAAATGGGTTAGGGGTTCAAACACATAGGGTTTTATACTAAATTTGGAATGTTTCACCAAACTTATTATAAATAGCAAGGTCAAAATGGGGTGAATGAACCTACCTATTATCCTATTTCATTCAAGAAATGAGATCCCTCAAGTTAAAATCAACTTCCAACCCTTAGGTGAGTGAATTCTTTGAGGAATCTTGCAATTTCCATTTTTGTGTTAAGATGAGGGTCTAGGTCAAACAACACTTTGGGAAGAAATATTGAAAATATAAAATCAACTCCAAAATGCAATCTATCAATTGGATTTAGTAGATTAAACATAAAACTGAAGGAACCTACAAATTTTCTAACATATATGGAAGGGATAAATGTTGTATACCTCTCACAAAATGGTGTTTTTAGAAGTTGTTTGAGGACTCGTTCACCCTATTGAAAATGGGTCCTAGGTAGGGCTCTTCAATCTATTTCTAGGTTCTCTACCCCTATGTTTGCACTTCCAAATTCCCAATTTTCACCATCAAATAGTCAAAAATAAATCCAGGATTCGAGTTTCTATCAGATTACAACAAAGGTGGCAACAAATGCAACTTTGAGATCTCCAAATTTTCTTCAACCTGTAAATATGCAACACACAAAGAGAGGGGAAAATGTTTATTTTGGTGAATGGGGGTTTTCCTTGGTCAAACCCTATTTTGGTAATTAATTCTTGGAATAAAATAAAATAGCATGAAAGGGGTGATGAATGAACAACTCAATGTCACAACTCACCAAACCCTTGGATGAACCTTTGAAGGAATAAAATATTGATGTTGTTGTTGCATGAAATGGCTTCAATGGATGTGGATTTTGATGCTTTAATATTGCTTTGAATCTTTGACTTTAATGCTTGAAACCTACATCACAATGTGAGCTCCAAAAACATGCATGATTCCACATAACTTTGACATGATGAATGGATCTTGAATGCTGCAACAAATGATGAAGAAATCCTCTCTTGAATTCTCTTGACAATAATCTTTGCTCTTGTAATTGATCTCTCAAAAATCTAATGTTGATTTGATAAAATAACCTTATATTTATAGACATTTATCCTTAATTTTCTGAAATTCAAATATCACAGGCCGATATTGAATCATGGATTTAAAAATATTAAAATACTCCCAAAAAAATAATTTAAATTAGGGTCCTAGGTCTAAGTGAGAACCCATTTTCCCATGGGAAAATGGGTCCTAGGTCACACACCTAGGACACTCATTGCTCAATGAGAAGTGTTATGTTTAGGCATTAAATAATGTTGGGTTTCTTCTTTGGAAAATGCAATTAATTATTATTGGATTTGAATTAAAGGGGCCAATTAAGGAAAATTAAGCTCAATTAATTAAAGGAGACCTAAATAAGTGTGAAAGTGCAAAGGGGTACACTTTACAACACTACATTAAGGAATTATTAAGTTCATTTTAATTAATAGAGCCCTAAACTTAATGTGAATATGTAAAATACATATTACAACACTAAATTAAGGCATAATGAAGTTAATTTTAATATTAATTCCTAATTAGGTGTGAAAATGTAAAAGATGAAAAACATGGTGGGTTAGCCAGGTTAGACCCCTCTGCTAATCTTCTCAGGGATATGATTGGTTTCTTGAATCTCATTGATGTGAAGCCTTCCAATGGTGTTTTTACCTGGAATAATAGGAGATGTGGTGTGGAGGCTATCTCTGAAAGGCTTGATAGATTTCTTGTTTCCTGTTATTGGTTGAATAGTAGGTTGACGACCAGCTCTGAAATTCTTGATTGGAGGGGCTCTGATCATTGGCCCATAAAGCTTTATGTCACTGCTTATGGTGTCACCAAAAATCCCTCCTTCAAATTCCAATTGATGTGGTTAAGAGATCCTTCTCTCCAGGAGCTTATGATGGATTGGTGGCATGAGGGGACGCCTGCTCATGGGACAGCCATGTTCACTTTTAGCAAGCGGCTTCAGCATGTGAAGTTCAGACTTAAGAGATGGAATAAACAATGTTTTGGGAACCTTCAAGCTCAGAAGATGGCTGCCCAGTCCAAGTTGGATACTATCACTCGTCAGATTTGGGATCAGGGGTTGACCTCTGCCCTTAGTATGGCTGAGTCCTTGGCTCTGAAGGGTTTAGAAGAGTGGGAACTTCGGGAAGAGATCTTCTGGAAGCAAAAATCTTGTATTGATTGGCTCCAGGAGGGGGACAGGAACACTGCTTTCTTTCATAATTCTGTGAAGGCTCGAAGACAAGGAAATTCTATCTCCTCTCTTGTTTCGCAGGATGGGGCTCAACTCTCGTCCTATGCTGATATTTCCAGGGAGGCAGTCAATTATTTTTCAAACCTCTTTTCTAGGGAGAATCTTGCTGCCCGGGCTGAGGAGCAGGCCATCATGGATTGTATTCCCCGCCTGGTCTCTTCTGAGATGAATGGGACTCTCTTATGTCCTATCTTGTTACCTGAGTTGGAGAAAGTGGTTTTTAATATGAAAAAAGGTAAGGCGCCTGGTCCAGATGGGTTTCCAATTGAGTTTTTTCAAGAATTCTGGGAAATTATAAAGTTTGATCTCCTTGAGGTGGTTCAGGAATCTCTTAGGAACAAACAGATGCTCAAGTCTATGAATTCTACCTTCTTGGCCCTCATACCTAAGTTGGAAGGAGCTAACCAGTTAGCTCAATTCAGGCCTATTGCGTTATGCAATGTTGTTTACAAGATCATCACCAAATTGATTACAGAGAGACTCAAACCACTCCTTGGTTCTTTGATCTCGGCTGAGCAGGGTGGTTTTGTTGAAGGGAGACAAATTTTGGATGGGGTTGTTATAGCCATGGAAGCTGTTCATTCTATGGCTAACTCTAAGGAGAAGGCTATGTTTATTAAACTTGACATGTCTAAAGCTTATGATCGGGTGAGCTGGGAATTCTTACAGAAAACTCTCTTGGCTTTTGGCTTTGCTGAGGAATGGGTGAACTGGGTTCTTAGTTGTGTGACCTCTACCTCTTTCTCTGTTCTCATTAATGGGGAACCTTCAGATTTGTTTAGTGCTTCTCGGGGTCTCCGGCAAGGGGATCCTTTATCCCCTTACTTATTCATTATCATGGCTGAGGGTCTTGGTAGATTTATTAAATCTCAGGTGAGACAGGGTCTTATCCATGGTTGGAGCTGGAACAACCTTCTCCCTTCCTTCTCTCATCTTCAGTTTGTGGATGATACTGGGCTAATGGGCTTGGCTAGAATTAGCGAGGCGGTGAACTTCAGGAGAGCCTTAGACATCTATCTGAAGGCTTCTGGTCAGCATATTAATGATGATAAATCTTCCATTTACTTCTTTAATACTCCTCAGCTTATTCAGAACAGGATTGCTAGGATCCTTAGATTTCAGATCGGTTCTCTTCCCCTGATGTACCTTGGGATCCCTTTGGCTTTGGGAGGACAGCGGAGAGATTATTGGCAGGGTATTTTGGATAAATTTTGAAGTAGAGTTAGCCATTAGACTCACAGATGGCTCTCTTCTGCTGGGAGAGTGATTCTTCTTAAGACTGTGGTGCAGTCTCTCCCCATTTATAGGTGTTGTGTGCAGGTTCCCCCATCCACTTTTGTGCGGGAATTTGATGCTTTGTCTCGACAATTTCTATGGTCTGGCAACCTTCTCTCCTCAAAGTGGAGCTTGGTCAAGTGGGAGTCGGTTTGCAGGCCAAAGCATGCTGGGGGCCTTGGTCTTAGGTCTATGGCTCTGGTTGTCACTGCCTTGGCGGCCAAGCTGTACTGGAGGTGGTGTAACAATCTTGATCAGGATTGGGCTAAGATTCTAGCCCACAAGTATTTTCCTAGTGCTGATTGCCTCGATGTGCCGCGTCTTCCTTTGTTGGGTAAAGGTTCTTGTATTTGGGACACCCTTAAGAAGGGGGCCCAGCTGATTAAGGAAGGCCTCTTTTGGATCTGTAATAGAGGCTCTGATGTTTTATTTTGGCAGGACTCTTGGGATGGCCACCCTCCCATTCTCTCTAGTTTTCCTCAGCTTCTGCCTCTTTTCCATATTTTTTCTGAGGCCGGTTGGATTAAGGTGGAGCATTTTAAAACTGTCAAGCGTATTGGGCAGGCGGTGGTGGCTTGCTGGAAGGACCCACAGGAGTGGCCCATGGGTGGATCGGATGAGGATCGTGTTGTTCTTTCTAGAGTTTTGGAGGCTCGGCTTTGCAGCTCCCTTAATGGGAGGGATGTTCTGGCTTGGAACCCTAGTCCAAAAGGTAAATTTACTGTTGCCCAAGGCTATGCTATGTTGGATAGGAACTTATATGGTCCTGCTGAAGTGCACTGGTGGAAGAAGGTCTGGGACAACTTCTCTTGGCCCAAATGCAATTTTTTCTTATGGTTGGTTGCCCAGGGGAAGTGCCTCACTTGGGAGAATATTCGCAAACGTGGCTTTCAGGGACCCTCTATTTGCCTTCTTTGTTCTCATAGTGAGGAGTGTACCTCCCACTTGTTTTTTCTTTGCCCTTACTCTAGGGAGTTATGGCACAGATGGTGGGAGGCTTGGCATCATGGGTGTATTCATGCTACATCCTTGATTGACTTCTGGGAAAGTTTGGGCAGACCACCAACAAAGACTCCTTTCCTTCAGGTGGCCTGGTCTATTGGGCCTATTTTCATTCTTTGGAACCTTTGGTTGGAGAGGAACCGTAGAGTTTTTTGTGGCTCCAATCTGGGAATTCTTCAATTGTGGCAAAAGATAATTAGCAGGCTTCAGGAGTCTATTTCGGCTAAGTGTGACAGGTCTGAAAATCTTGATCCTGGGGATCTTGATATTGTGCGGAATTTGAGCTTGGAGGATAGTAACCGGGGTTGTTTTGCTGGCAGAAGGCCCCGTCAGGTTCGGCAACGAGTTTTCCATGATGGGAAGTGGATGCCTCCCTCGGTGGGGGTCCTAAAGATTAATACTGATGGTTCTTCTCGTGGGAACCCTGGTCATGCTGGTGTGGGGGGTATTGGTAGAGGTAATGATGGTGGTGTGGTTTTTGTCTTCTCTAGTTACAAAGGGCATCAGTCTAATAATCTGATGGAGGCCCTGGCTATTAAGATTGCTATTGAGCGTGGATGCTCTTTAGGATGGAGGAGGATCATCTGTGAGTCGGATTCTCAGATTGTTGTGGATTTGCTGAACAATCAAAGGTGGGATGATGTTAGTTGGCAATTGGCTTCTGTGGGCAGACAGATTTTGAGTCTTGGCAGCTCCTTGGATTCTGTCTCCTTTTGTCATATCCCTAGAGAGTGGAACAAAGTTGCCGATTGTCTGGCGAAGTGGGCCTCTGAGAATGTAGATGGCTGGGATATCAGTGGAAAGGATGAGCTTTCTCCTAATTATCTTGAGACCCTTGAGAGGTTATTAGTGGAGGACATGAATAGGTAGTGTTGTTGCTGGTTGGTTTGGTGGTGGTCTATTCTGGTGGGCCTTTGGCCTTTGCTTTGTACTATGATTTTGATTGAATAAAAATTTTACCCCTTTAAAAAAAAAAAAAGGTGTGAAAATGTAAAAGGATACATTTTTCTACACTACATTGAGAAAATTTACACCAAAAAGTAAAAGAGGGATCAATAGTTTTGTGTACTCGTGGTTTTGAGGCACATGGTTTTACCTTACCACTTGGTTATTTTGTGAGCTTCATTCTATAAAATCAAAGACATTCTTAGTGGTTGAGGTTGGCTGGTTTGTGGTTTTGGTTTGGTTGTCATTGTATTGAGTTATTTTCTAAAAAGTGCATATGTGAAGCATGACATGGGATCTTTGGTTGCGTGATTCCCCATTATGCTTGAACACATGGAGGATGCAATGGAAGAGCCTTATAATTTTAGAAGTATTCATGGAGACTTTGTAAATATATTGTAATGTTTTCATTAATAATAACACATTGAGTTTGAATGCTTTTGGAGGTTAGATTTTTCCATCTTGAGGGTTTTCCCAAGGTATATAGTGTGCATTTTGTGGTATGTCTGATATTTACATATACTTATTATGTAAGTGTGTAGGTGTGATTTTCTCTCATGGGGTTATGTAGGAAATTCTTTGATCAACCTATATATTTTTCTAACATTGTCATCCATGTGTATGTGATAAAATAACTTTCTATCAAAACTATCAATTTGAGTTGCATATAGATCGTCTTAGCTTATAGTATATTTTCACTCAACTAAATTTGAATTCCTATCATCATAATTGGATGTATTTTACTTAAAAGTATGAATTTTGCATCCAATACATCAAAGAGAAAGAGAATATAGTCACAGATGCATTAAGAAAGAGGCTTCATGAATTCTCAATTCCGACCCTCAAAACAAAGTTGTTGAGTCGTATTTAAGAGAAAAACTAAGTAGATCCTTAGTATTAAGATGTTTATGTGGAGATTGAGTCTCAAAGATCCTTTACAAGAAGGTATTTGGCCAATTCTTTATAGTCAAATGGACTATTGCGACATCTTGATCTTATTTATATACTATTTTATGGTAATCCTTGCATGATTATCATTTTAGAGGCACATTGTGCCCCATACACACCTCATCCTAGAGTTAAAAATATGCATGCTAATCTAAGGAAACTATTTCATTTGGTAGGGGTGAGGTGTGATGTTTCTAATTTTATGGGTCAATTCTTGAAGTATTAGAAGGTAAAGGTGGAGCATCAACATCTAGCAAGTCTCCTACAAATGCATGATATTCTCAAGTGGTAATAGGATATGATTTCCTTAGATTTCAAAGTTAGGTTTGGACTATGTATTAGGATGTCGTCATGGTGATAGTGAATAACTTGACTGAGGTTTACCATTTTCCACCTATGAGATTATCTTATAGTGTTTCATCTGAGCATGCATCTTATGGAGGAGATTGTGCACTTTTATGGAGTTCCTTGTATGACTATTTTTTACCATGATCTAGTGTTCACTTGCATGTTTTGAATATCCTTCCAATGCGATTTGGGTGTTCATCTTAATTTTAGTTCCTCCTACCACCCTAAGATGGATGTTCAAACAAAGAGAGTGAACCAAGTGCTTGATGACATGCTTTGCATGTATGTGATGGACCAATAGTCCAAGTGGGAGGGCTATATGTATAGTTATTTCTCAAGTATAGTTATTTTTCAAGAAATTTGTTGTTAGTGCATATTTTAAATATGCAAAAAAATATTATTCATTACATTTTTCTATATTTGTTGGTTTTTAATGGAGCACTTATTAGGAAATAAAGTATCAATACCTAGTTTGTTTAATCCATTTCCTACATGACCCCATGAGAGAAAAGTATGTGTACAAGCTTACAAAATAACCATAATGAAAAGATAAAATATAAAAGCAATAAGATAACACAAGATATACCCTGGGAAAACCCTCAAGAGGATAAAACCTAGCCTCCAAAAGCATTCATACTCCATCTTATTATTTAACAATAAAACAATACATGCACTTACAAAGTTACAATGAATACTTTAGAAACATCAAGCCTCTCCTATGCATCCTCCATGTGTCCAAGCATGAATCTACATATCTCATGCCATGTTTTATATATGCACTCCTTAGAAAGACTCAATAATATGACAACCCACTCACCCAGCCAACCTCAACCACTAAACTTGTGTTTGCTTTTATATATACACACTCACACAAATACAATGAAGTGGTAAAATAAAACCATGTGCCTCAAAACCATGAGACCACAAAACCATTAACCCCTCATTTATTATTGGGTACTAATTTTGCACATTATTAAATATATTTCCCCAAATATTAAATAATTATCCTATGTCTCTCACAAATAAAATAATTAACCCAATGTTACAATACAACTTTACAAGTGGCCCCAAATAATTACCCAGTGTGGTAACAACTCCCTGTCACTAAACTCAACCTTACTACTTACCGAGATGTCTTGCAAATAATCAATATAGTTTACTGCTCCATTAAAATGCTTGTTGAATATTGTACAAATGTAGCCTTCAAGGCATTTCTTAATGCCAGTTGAATGACTAAGTACAATGGTGATGGACACTAATTTAGCGACCATAATACATGCAAAACTCAATTCAAATTCCTTGTTAGAACTCGAGTATAAATAAGCACTTGGGAAAACTATAGGCTAAGACAAGCACTTTGTGCATGCCAACACTAGTGTCTGAGTCTGTGCACCTTCATGAAATAAAAAGATGAGACAAGAAAAAACTAGAAGGGTATTGTTAGGAGACCACACACAAGCTACAAGGGTCATATAGTGGAGTCCACCCATATACCAAGGAAGGGTGTAGCTCTTCCACCCCATCTATATAGGGAATACTCAAAGAAAACATATTAAAAATAATACAAAAAATATTGGAGTTGCCGCCCAATTTATGTATAAAGATGAAGAGGAAGAGGACCAAGATAAACATCCCATAATTTCACAGATTATTTTCCTTTGTATCCAAAAAATGAGGTGAGTACCATCAAATTCAAGTGTTAAATGATAGATTGCAACAATAATGAATTTGTTAGCAAATTATTGAATGAGTGCATTCAATTGATTTTTAAGGTTAAATTCAAAACAGTTGGGTGTGATTCTCGCTAGATAGATTGAATTTAAAATGGAAGGTTGTGTTAAACAAACTCTCTGGTAAGTGCATAGATCATGCATTATTTTATCAATGTTTAATTTCACATAACTACGACCCACTTCCAATTTGCCTTCTTTTTTCTAAGTTGGTAATTCAGTTGTTGTATGATTTGGATCCATGGTGTGTCATTACAGAACTGTAGTTGAGACAAATCCCTTGTGTACAAAACCTATTTTCTTGGCAAAAGCTCTTCTTGCAAGTTGTAGAATTTGGTGTTTCAATTATTAGCTTCTCTAATTCACCGAGCATGCTCTACTTTAGCATTTGGTGAAGCATAGCCTTCTTGGGTATCTTACATTTGGATCTTAGAGACATCTAAGAATTCTTACACAGGTTACAAATTCACTTTATAAGTTTGTTGTTCCTCATTTCTAAGTATATGTGTATATTATGGTCTTCCCTATTCCATACATTTGATGAAGGTGTCTCATCCTTCTATTTTCCTGCATATAATTTTGGAGGGGGTTCCTTTTCTCCAAATTCCAATTACATATTCCACTTAAGGTTTTGACTAGGTAGGATAGTGGTCCAAAATTTGAACTAATTTTTTGGATTCATTTTTGTTTTCGTTAGATCCTTACTATTAGGACATGAGAAGGAACAACCATTCCACATACAATATAAAAGGAACAATTCCCATAACCTAAGTTCGATTCACAAAACCTCCAAGTCCCTCTAAAAAAGACTTTTAGTATGAAGCAACCAAAAATCCTCCAAGCATGAGTTCACATAGAACTTGAATATATGGAAATATGTATATCATTTATGTTTATGATGTTATGTGTTTGTTTTTATTTTTCATTGAGATACTGCTTGATTTCATACTGGTTACAATTTAATATGTCTTGTTATCTTACCTGAGCTCTATTCAGATATAGTTATGTCCTTAATATGTGGTTGGATATATGTGAACTGCAACTTATCCAAATATATTAGCAATTGTGAAAAATATGGGTGACTAATGGGAACCATTGGTAACATAGTTTGCTTCCATTCATAAAATAGTGAAAAGTTGGGTTTGCATGATAGCAATGGATATAGCCACATATTGTTATGTTTGACCTTCTTCCATTTCATCAAAATTATTTAACCACTTAGATTGCATGCCATCAATAGATTGTTTAGCAAGAACAATGATAAACTTATCAAACTTTATAACCCTTTTTCACATTGTCAATTTTTATCAAGCTTCTACTCATTGGAGTGATGTCTTTTTGGTTATGAATTCTACATTTAATTTCTAAATCCTTTTGGGTGTATAATTAAAATTCATTATGTTTCTTCAAGTAAAATTGCAAGCATCGAAGTAGAATTTAAAGGCATAGGCAAAAATCTTTTTAGGTGATTTATTATACATTTTTGTCAAGAGGTTTGCCATAGTGGATACCGCCCTCCATGTATTGAAACTATTTTTACTGATCTCTTTTGTGCATGTGGGAAGACCTCAATTCCTCCTCCAATACCATGTGGAACACCTATTCCTCCGTGCACATCTCCTTGCTCTATTCCTCATCCATGTGGGCATCTTGCAACTCATAATTGTCATCTTGGAGAGTGCCCTCCTTGCATAATGACTGTTGCAAAAGGATGTGTGGGAAATCATGTAATCCTTAGAAATTTTCCATGTGGTTCATGGGAAATAAGATGCAATAAGCTTTGTGGGAAAACAAGGCAATGTGGAATGCATTCTTGTTTTAGGACATGCCATATACCACCCTATCACAAAGTTTCCATGGAAAGTTCATCATTTAGAGCTAGAATATCACATGGGAAAATTCATGGAGCTTCCCATAGAGATTACAAATATACATGTAGTTTTTTGTGTCACCCATCTAGTCCTTGCTCTAATACCAGATGCACATTTCTAGTGACTATTACTTGCTCATGTGATCAATTAACTGCACAGGTTCCATGCGATGTTGGAGGTAACACTATTATAGCTGATCCAGTATTTGAATCTTCTATTTGTCGTAAATTTCTTGCTCCTTACAACATATAGAGTCAAATTTTACTATAGTTCCTATGAGCCAAAGAAAGCTTACATGTGATGATGAATATGCAAATTTGGAAAGGAAGAAAACTCTGATGCAAATATCTCTAAAATTTCAACAATAGTCGGTTTGCTAGGGATGAATGGAGCAACGTCAAAAATGCTTGCTAACTTGATTCAGAGAGAGCCACAATGAGTCTCAATTGTTGAGGACAGGTTTAAATATTTATTTTTGGGAAGGAGATAAATAAAAACATTGTTTGTGTCCACATTTTCAAAAATATTACCAATAAGTAGAAATTCATGTTGATACCGTAATCAAAATAATTTTATTCAAGCAATTTCTCTTCACCCTCTCATTTGAATATGATTCAAGTGGTGTTCAAGAACGACTAAAATCAACAATCACCAAATTTGACCAGCTAGAGTTTTTGGAGAAAACACATTCTTATTGGGTGAACTCAATGATATGTGCAATAATAGTAGCTAATTATAGCCCCTTTGTTTATGTTATGTAGAAACATATTTGTAAGATTATATATAGTATAATTTATATACTTCTTTTAAATGTATGTGAATTCAATGTCACATGTACACATACTTCAAATTATATTATTTTCATTAAAATTGTGTGTCTACAATCTTCCATCAAGTTCTTTCTGTTTACTACATAATATTCATGTCTCAAATATTTATCAAATTAGAATGATTATAGAACTCATTCAATATAATTGAAATTTTTTTTCCATTCATATTAATCTTGTTTAATTCTATATGTTATTTTAAATTCTACCATCAATAATGTGACTCCCTATTTCCTTTACAGATGATGAGCCCTAACCCTAAAAAATGTAATGTTGTAAAAGAATTCATGACTACTATGTTTAGAATAAAGAAGAAATAAGTATTTGTCGTCATATGCAATGCAAAGAAAAATAAATACCCCAAACCGTCGATCAAGAAATGAATACTGAACCAATAACTATTCATTCAAACCATCAAAAAAATGCAACAAATGAATCTAAAACATCCCAAACTGAACACCCTTATACCCAATGTGCATCCACGAGTTCATAACAAATAATGCAAATCTCCACAATCAATCCACAGCCGTAGCACAAACCAACAATAACTTCACAATAAATTATAGAATACTTCACACTAGAATAGATGCACTGTCAAACTTGCAAATATGCATAATTGTAATGAATGCTACCCCTCGAGATGCATACCAATTCAACAAACAATGGT
Source organism: Sequoia sempervirens (assembly GCA_007258455.2). NCBI lineage: Eukaryota > Viridiplantae > Streptophyta > Pinopsida > Cupressales > Cupressaceae > Sequoia > Sequoia sempervirens. The sequence goes on from VDFB02267965.1 coordinate 72,380, forward strand.
CTCATTCGTATTAGATGCTTTCTTGTGAAAGGTAGACATCAATTCTTATCATCAAACTTTATGGACCTAGGAAAACAACCATACGAGTTAAAAAATCTAATGCAAGTTGAAGAGATGCTCATAGCATGAGTAAATCCAATCGTACAAGTAACCCATGCTCATGGAGGCCAATACAAATATAGCAGCCACACAATTAGTTTCCCATAAGATATCAAAATAATAAATAAATATCTACCACATAAAATTTATAACTTGGATATCTTAATAGTTCAAACATTCCACGTAGAAGGTAATCATTATGATTGTTATGTAATTAGAAGTCATGTGTGGGTTGCATTAAAATACAAAATTACAAATGAACCATACTACAAAGATATTGAAATAGATTTATCCTCGCTTATAGAACTCCCTATTACAAGTACAAATATTTTAAACATGCTTCATATAATTAATGCAGACAGTGAAAATATGGTGCCACCAAATATTGAATCTATTATTGTTGAGGGTCAACCTGAAAAATGAAATAACTTAATCCTCATCATTTATGGATAAATTACCAAATAAATGCCACGAATTAGAAATAATCAAAGAAACATTGAAAATTAGAGATGAAAATTACACCCTTATTCATTGGCCAAAATTTGACTCTTCTCCAATAAATGAATACAATACTAAGGGCCTTTTAGATGTGGATTTTCCCACACTCTTTCCAAATAAAATTGCACTACAATTGCAACCTTGATACAAAAAAGTTGAAATGCATATATATGTTTTGCACTCAATGAGGTTTCATGATAACAAATTTTGAAGTCATTCTAGATTTAGATATTTTGTATTAAATCTTATGATGCACCACCAAATCCAAGGACTTACCTCTATGTTTGTAAAGAAAAATGTTGAGGATTGCTTACCAACCACTATTGATAGTATTCGTCTCCACATACAACACTTACCCAACACTTAATCGGTTGAATGATTGATGCATTCTAGAACTTCCCTAAGAGGGACCCAATCATATTGAAATAAGTGTCATGGTGAACTTTCAAATATGATAAACCAAATAGGATCCCCCATTCTTTTCTTCACTTTATGTGTTGCAAATACTAAATGGCCAAATTTACATCAACTATTTTTTAATGGCATACCATCAAGACCATAGACTAACAAAGACTACATAAATAATATTATTAGTAACTCGCATACCACATCCTTATACTTGCATCAATGATTCATAATTTTTTGTGAAGAAGTAATAGAGAATATTTTGTATGCAAAAAATTATTGGTATAGATATGAATGGAAAAATCAAGGGTTTGTACATGTACATGGATTCCTTTGGATAAAAAATGCACCAAACATGGACAACCTTGACTAGGAAAACCATACAAATGTAGAAAGAGAAAAACCATTCTTTGACAAATATGTTAGTGTATGGAATCCTCATAGTCCAACTGACTGAACCAACACACCACATCAATCTTCACAAGATGATCCATGCTTAATAAAAATAAATGAGATCTTTTCTAGAAATATACTTGTCAACTATGAAGAATTAATCAATCACGTCCAAAGGCACACAAAATGTATTGAATCAACATGCTTATAGAAAAAAGGTAAAAATGTAGAGTGTCATTATAGGGCTCCTTATCCTGAATGTGCTACCTCTTCCTTGTCTTGTGATGAGCTCAAAAAAAACATTTACCCCTACACAAAATGATGATAGGTTAAATATACATAGTCCAAAAATTATTTCAATATGGAGAGCTAATATGGATTGTCAACTTGTCATTTCAAAAATGCTCATTCTTAAATACATTTCCAAAAATGCATCTAAGGAAAAAATAAAATGTGAGAGTTGTATTGATCTATGCTAAAACGAATATGTAGAAAACAAGCACTAGAAGACCAAGCTCTTGTAGTATATATAAAATTCAAGACCGAGATTATTGCAGAGTGTGATATAGGTGCACAAGAAACATGCCATATGCTAAAAAAATTGCCCCTTGTTATTTGCAATCATTCATTTATGACACTAAGTGTTGGACAGAAAGTGCTCCATCGAATTACAACAAACATAAATGAAAATACATTGCAATTGGCTTATCTACATTCTTACATGCAATGACCTATTAAGATGGAAACAATAACATTAATTTAATATGCATGATCATTCTCATTTTCATCCAAACGCAAAGGTGCAAGTGGAAAGAAAGGAAGGAAAAGTAAATTATCAATGTCTTTCCTCATTTTTATGCAATTACAAAAGAAAATTCAAAGCATTTTGGAATATTTTGTTGGAGTGACCTACTTCTATACAAGCATTTTTGTGATATTGCCAAAGATATAGGTATTGTTAAAGATGATATTGTTGTGAATTGGAAGGAAATGAATACAAATAAATACTACATATGGCATGTTGACTGCTTAATTAATATATGGAGGTTAACCATGAAGAGGAGGATGGCATTGATAATGAGATAAATATAGGAAATATAATACAAATGAATGAATGGGAGTTGCTATCACAAATGGGCCTTGCTAGTGGTGGAAATATAAATACCCTTGAAATGCTTGGAAGAAAATACTTTAATCATATCAACAAATGGGATGAACATACTATACCTCAACATTTACACGACATTGCATAACACTTCATAAACACAAACAAGATGTCCCAAAAAGATGACCAATCAACATTTGAGTTAAATGAACCATCATATCCACTATCTCCCAAACAAGAACTAGAAATTACCATTGTTAGAAAAACTACAATGATAATTCCTTCAAGAAACCCTTACACATGATCATACAAGGAACGATAGGTACAGGAAAATCCTATCTAATTCATTACATTATACATGTACTCTACAATTTAGCATCAAAAAAATATAAGTTGCTCCTTGTTGCTCCTACATGAATCATGACATTCAACACATATGCATCAACAATACATTTAACCCTTAAGATTCTGATAAAATAAATGCAACCATTAAAGGGTCAGTCATTGATAAATTTTCAAGAAAACATGAGACACATAAAATACCTTCTTGTTGATGATATGAGCTTCATAGGATCAAAGTTACTATTGAAAATAGATAGAAGATTGCATGAAGCTTTCCCCACCAAAAACACTCAAGTACTTTGGTGGGACATCTATCATTCTTGTAGGTGGATTAGCACAACTACCACCTATTATGGACAAACCTATATATGCATCAAACTCTGATGCCAAAATCCTATGGGAACAATTCACTACAATTGTTACATTAGAAATAATATTTCATCAACAAGGTGACACTCAAACTCAAATTGATTTTCATCGAACTTTAAAAAACATTTGTAATGTAGAACCAATTGAATAGGATTGGGAATTGCTAATGAACCAAACAAAAACATCACTATCAAATAATGAACACACACATTTTGACTAGTCAATGCACCTACTTTCCACAAATGAATTAGTGATGATACACAACAAAAAAATGATCAAACTACTAAATCTTCCTATTGCACTTAGTGTTATGGTAAAAAAAAACACAAGCTCAAACATGGATAATGATGTCGATCAAATCAAAGATAAAATTACAAGTGTTGATGGTGGAGCGTCAACACAAGTAGGGTTTTTGGAGACACTAGGGGTTGCAATATGATGGAGGAATGCAACCTAGATGGCCTTTCAATAGGGAAGAAATGCTCAGAAACCCAAAAGGAATGAAACCTAGATCAAGCATGGAAGGCTCCGGCTAACCAGGGTTTTAGAACTGGTGCCACAGAAAATGTTGGTCGAAAAGCTAGACAAAATGTGCAGAATGATAAGAGGTTCAGGTCGATGTTTTTAAATGAAAGGGTGGCTGGATGGAAAGTTTTGGCGCCCAAAGCAACAAGCTAAGAAGGTGAAACCAAGCAAAGTAATGCCTAACTTTTCCCACACTACTGTGATTTCTTTGCTATTGGAAAATAGAGAATGGAGTGACTATTAGTTTTCTTAAGGCCCATGCCTTCTTCATGAAATGGGGAGGGAAATGGTCGGCTTACTCCAAGATTAGGGCTTGGTGTGACGAACACTGGGGAAAAGACTATGGTCTTAAAACCCTTGAAAATGGTTTCTATTTGGTGATTTTCCAAATGACTCAGGATAAAGAATGGATCATCAATAGTGGCCCATTCCTGATGGGAGGAAGGGGCTTCTATATAAAAGATTGGACACCAAACTTTGATCCTAATACAACAGACATTAAGGAAGTGCCTGTGTGGATCAAATTGAAGAATCTCCCACAAGAGTATTGGGATCTAGAAACCCTCAAAAGTATTGGAAACAAACTAGGTGTTTTTGTGAAGTCGAAGGAAGCTGTGGAAAAATCATATTATAGCATGTTTCCTATGGTTTGCAATTTATGGAAGATAATCCACCCACTTCCAGAAATGATAGAGTTAAAGACAAGGGAAGGTTTTTAGTGTCAAGTGGTGGATATTGAGGATGCAATGGTATCTTGCTCGAAATGCACAAGGAAAGAACACATAGAACCTGGCAATTGTCCAAATGTGAAGAAGGGGAAAGGACTAGCCCATAAATCCCTAGCTAAGGAACTGATGAGTTTAACTGAATCTAATGAATGGGAAGAATAATGGAACTCACAAGAATGGGTGATCTATTGAATACAACAAAGTAGCTCGTCTTGTATAACATGGACCAATTGCTACTGGGACGGGGTCTAGAAAGAGGAAATAGATATTATTTTTTAAAGTGGCTTTGAGATGACGTCTCAAGTTTGGAATCACCAAGAATCTAGCCAAGATGTGGAAACTTTTATTATCAAAAGTGCAGAGAAAGCGAAGACCTTGTTGGACTTAGATTAGTAGATGGTAGAAGTTGCTACTCAAAAAAATGGAAGTGGTGTGAATGAAGGGTAGATGGAATCTCCTTTTATTGGTGGTGTTAATGTTTCAATTCAACTTTCCCACATAATGGTTGAAAAAACTGAACTTGAACCAGGTTTTCAAGGAAAATCCCAATTTCCAAACAAAAAATGAAGTGTTGACAAGCTCATGCATAGCCGAGTTGAAAAGTTTGGTGAAGTGAAG